>WBMV01007972.1:424485-504739 GCA_013396655.1 Campylorhamphus procurvoides
CACGCTCCCCTGGCTCAGCTCTCACGCCCGCTCCGCCCACACACACATACACACATATCCCTGCTCTACGGTCGGTCCCGCCGCATTCGCACACCCGCTCGCCCCCGGCCCCTCAGCACACACACACACACACACACACACGGTGCCCCGTCCCACGGAGCCGCCCCGCCCGGGCAGAGCAGCGGCCCGCGGTGCCGCCGGGGATGGGCGTGCGGGGGGCGGCTGGAGGCGACCACCGTGCGGGCGGCCGGGCAGGTCGGTGCGGGCAGCCGGGGGTGCCCCAGCCGGGCTGAAAGGCCGTGAAAGCTGCCGCCCTGTCCCGCCTGTGCGTGGGGGCACCCACGGGCTGCGCTCCGGGCGCCGCCGGCTGCGTGGCCGTGCTTGCGGGGAGCCCCGAGGGCAGCGCTCCCCCCACGAGTCAGCCAGGCAGGGCTGAACTGCCCATCCCGCCGGGATGGAGAGACTCTGCCGGGATGGAGGGACGCCGCGGGAATGGAGGGACTCTGCCGGGATGGAGGGACCCTGCCGGGATGGAGGGACCCCGCGGGCCGGGCGCTGCCGCCGGGGCGGGCAGCACGGCGGGGCAGTGGCACCTGGTGGCCGCGGGGCTTCACTGCACCCGTGCCGAGCACCCCTCACCGCAGCATCCCGCCCCGACGGCAGGGACATGGTTCTGAACCAGGCAAGGACGGGACGGCAGAGCAGCGGGGTATGGGGGAAGCATCCCGCCGCAAGATCGCCTCCAGCCCGGCTCAAACCCGGCTGCACGGGCACCCAGGGCGGTCCCCAGGCCACAGCAAAGGCTCAGCACACTCATTCCTAGCCCTCCCCGCCGTGTTGCCTTCCCAGTCTCTCCCCCCAGAGGTAGCAGGCCTGGGCAGGCAGCTGTCCCCCAGGGTGCTCCACACCTGGAAAGGCTCCCCAGATGCACCTTGACAGCGCCAGGGCTGGCATCATCTACCTGCATAGATGCAAGAGCAGCATGGAAATTTTGTAAGAGCACAGGAGCAATAGTGACACTCCGTATATGTCACCCACCCCCAGTGCTGCCAGCTCTCAGCCTGTACAGATCACTCACCCAGACTCCAGCCCCGGTGCTCTCGCTCACTGCCTCTAATGATGCTCACTTGGTGCTCCAGATTCAGGCTGCTCTCAATTAATTGCCATGCCAAAGGCTCAGGCCAATGAATGTATTTTCTCTGTGAGATGGAGGAAGCCCTGTCATCTTTGTCCCTGTGCCACACACCGTGTTATAAGCCAGGCCCAGGAGCGATTACACCCAAGAGAGGGAGCAGGAATGGGAGAGACAGGGTCTGGGAGACAGAGAGCACAACCTCTGAAGCTAGCACAGGGCTGGGAAAAGGGGGGAGGAATCCCACTGTCTGAGCACAGGACTGCAGTACCCACTACACTGGTGTGCCTGGGAAAAGGGCAGCGTGCAGAGAATTACTTAAAACCTATAAATTGAACCCAAGATGACTAATATGCCTGCACAATACATCCTTATATGAAAGTAAATGCAATGTATAACCACAGACTTCACTCCAAGGATGAAGGACTCACCTATGGCAAGGCCAGTGGGAGGTCAAGGAGGTGCTGCACTTCGTGAACAACTCCTGCCTTTGGCTGGTTGCAGGGAAGTGGTGTGCTCTGCAGGAGGATGGTGTTGTTCTGCACGGCAGAGGGTCTTCCTCTCCCTCATCACCCCTGGCAGAAGCCTCCTTGGTCACTGCCTGGGTGGGAGGACTCAGAGATGGGAGGGTGCGGGCCATGCCCTGCCTGCATGGATAACCCCTCCTGGGACCAGTTTGACCTCAGTTGTAACAGAGCACCTGGCACTAAGGCCACCAGGCACCGTCTGAGATGCTTTGCTCCAGACCTGGGCTGGTGCCTTTCTGAAAACACCCTGCCTTCCCCCCTGCCCTCTGCATTCTCCAGCACAGGCAGAGATCTCATTTAAATGACAAAACATGATCAGCTGCCTTGATTTTCTATCTCTTTTACTACTAGATACCCTCAGTCTGCCTGAAGCTAAACCCAGCCAACAACATTGCTCCTAAGCCACTGCATTGCAAAAGCAGAGCTTTGATCAGTTCTCTTTGCTGGGACAAAGAGTGTGAGTGGAACACATGAGGCCAAAAGCCTGAAGAAAAGGGTTTGTTCCAAAAGCACTGCTAGAAAGAGAGCTGTCTGCAAGTGGGGAACAGCAGGGATGGTATTGTATTCACCTCAGAGAGAGAGAAAACCTGCCTCCTCAAAGGCACTTTGCTCCCACTGCCACCATTGTTCTGCGTGTGACATCTCTGTGATTTTATGGACACCAGAAGTGCTCAGCACTGTCTGCAAAGTGACTCAGTAATGCCAAGTCTCCCCTTGATTTTCTCTGCAGGTAATCTCATGGCTCTGCCCAATTCTTGAGATGAAAGGTGGTCAGAAACTGCCAGGGCTGGCAAGGACCCTGAAGATCTCACTCAACAACCCATGGCATACCTTGTCCTACAGGACAGTCATCTTTACAAGCCTGTACCATGCTTGATGATAATTTGGAATATTCATAAAGTCTCAACTCCCAGAATCCTGCGATTAGGCAAGAAACTTGAATTTTTAACTCTTCTAAGACTGTAGAGAAGAGCTACACAGGGGCAAAAAAACAGCTCGTAAATTACATTTCTATATCAATCCCCTGACGTTTGCATCCAGATGCTCCATTTTTGAATGCGTGTTGCTGACAACACTGATATGAGCTGTAAGGACTCTGCAGTTCAAACTTAGTCAACAAGTGCCTGACAAGACAGCCCGGAAAACAGCCTGTTCTCTGGCAGCATCGCACAACGCAGAGCTGCAGGACCCTGCCCTTTCTCCGGAAAGCAGGCTGGCTTCTCACAGAGCCCCACGAGGAGCCGGGCTCGCCAGACAAGGAGGGCTAGACTGGGTGGGGGCTAATGAGTGAGGCTGGAGGGTATCGATCCTCCTCTGACGGCTCCCCCTCCGCCGGCTGCCATCCCGGGAGGGCAGCGATGCCCTTTCCGAGGCGCGGCGAAGAAGTTCGCATCCAGCACTTGTCCCTCGAGCGCGTCCCCCGCAAACAAACTGACCTTTATGGCTGGTTTCAGGTCATTAATTAGGCACGCTGCTTCCGTGTTTATGCATCTCTGCCGCCCATCAGCTCCACACTCGCTTCCAGCATCGTCTGCACTGGCGCGGGGGGGAGCAGGGACCACCCTCCCCTGATGCCTCTCGGGGAGAAGGAGCTGCGAAACGTTCCTGCAGTCTCGGAGCTGCTCACAGCATGAAGCAAATCACATATGGAGAGATAATCTCTGGAAAGAATCGCTATGGTAATAAGGCTGCAAAATGTGTGTTTTGAACAAGCAGCCCCAGGAATTGTTTATTTCCAGAAGAGCAGTGAGATTCTGGCAGGGAAAAAAGTAACAAAAACTGCTGAAAGACTGAGGCTTGCTTTTTAGACAGTCTGGTTCGGCCTAAAGAAGCTGGACAAACCTAAAACTATCTCAGGGCATGGCAGAACACACTCCGGGGGGGACGACATGAAAGGGGCAACTACTGGAACAAGGTGCAGAAATTACTGTTCAGCAGAAGCTTTCAAGAGCAGCTCTGTGCCAGCTTGACAAAAGCTGTGGAAGAGGGAAGCCTTGGAGCTGTGGGTGCACCAGGAGGTAAACAGCAGTGTCAGGAGGTAAACAGCAGTCACAGTTTGCTTTATGTGAGCAGGTCTGCGATTTGCACTGATCTCAGTATTTGCATATCCATGGCAGGAAGCCCTTGCTGTAGCTGTGTATTTTGATCATGCTGCTGGGTGTATCTGAATATATCAAAGCAGGGTGTCTTTCAGGAAGATTTGCTTTACTAACTGTTCAGTTACCCTTGGGAGTAAGGTCGTGAAATCCCACGGCTTGTGACACCCTGTGGTCTGAGTAGCCCTTCATGACAGCCTCAAATTGGTCAGTTTTCCTGCAGGCCCAGGACAAGCTGGCAGAGATGCACCCAGGTCACACAAAAAAGTGCTTTTCCCCTTTACCATGTTAACTCCAGGAGGAAAAACTCTATAGGAGCTATCAGGGAAGAGGCACAGATTCTGCAGGCAAACCTGGATTTCCCAGGTATATAATGGTGCCACTGCAAAGTAATACACTACAAAGTAAAACAGCAGGTAGGTGTTTCAAATGCTGTGATTCCTATTTTTCTTCTATTTTTTAAATTAATTAAAAAATTGGTCATCGTGGCCACCCCTCCAGCTGCTTTGGGACCCCAGGCCCTTTTCCTTCTACACACACATTCAGACCCACAGCCCTTCCTTTCCCCATCCCCTGCTGCACTTGAGAGTTTGAGTTTTGCTCTTTCCATAGATCTCATAGCAATGGCTCCTGCAGAGCCATGTTTTTCAGCAGTTTGTCTGGATCAGCTGCTGGATGTATTTTTCCTAGTTATTTGAATAAACCAGTAGGAAATGGATAGCTGTGGCAGTGGTCTGTGCTAGCACCTAATCCCCTTGCAAGCAGGGATGCTGCACTGTATCAGATGTTCAGAGGGGAAAGAAAGGAGACACACTGAATATTACCTATGGTAGCAGTTCTTCACTACCCCCATCTGCAGACAGCTGGTTCAAACCAGCACAAGACCACCTGCTCCTCAGGGTGTTTTGGTTTTTTTTTGCAAACAACTTGAAAGCTCTGCTTGCCTTTCGTCTGCCTTTCAGGTTGCCTGCCCTGTTCAGCAGGATTTCAACTGCTAGATTTGATTGCACAGCCCTAAGCCAACAGCCAAGAGAAACATTTCCATGCTAAAGATTATAGATGGCAGAGCCAGGGGTGAGGCTGAGACATGGGGACTGTGCTTGTGCAAGCCTCTGGTTTATTTATTCAGTATTTTCCCTCTTTTGCTTCTGCCCAGTGTCACAGTGGCCTCTGCAAAATAAAAGGCTCGCTTTAGCACTGCTGCAGGAGCACAAGAAAGCTCAGCAGCTGGCTGTCTGCATGTTACTGGCCTTGTGCCCCTCAGGCACTTCAATGCCTAGGGGAGAAGAGAGAGAGAAATGAGACAGAAACGTGCACTTGCTCTCTGTAGTACCCTCAAGTGCATATCCACACGTGTTCCTCTGTGCCAAGCACACACGACTGTGTTTTTATGCGGTGCTGTTTTATTTATTCAGTTCCCTGTCTGGGAATCATCCCTCCTCCCTGCATCCTGCAGCGTGGCCAGAACTAAACACCAGGGGGCCATCCCTCAGTGCTGGGGAGCAGCTCTGTTCCCCTCTCCAGGTTTCCCATCATGCCAGCTCACAAAATATGGATCCCACCGAAATTCGCCAGTAACAGTTGAAACATAGTAAAAAATAAACTAAGCCGCCTATGGATCATTCTTAATAGATTATAAGGACCTTCCATACTGTTCACTATCAGTCCTTCGCTCAGGGAATGGACTTCATTGCCTCTCATAAAACCCTTAACAAGAGTACAGTGGGCTTTTCCATATATAATATATAGGATAGCAATCAGAGAGCAGAAAAATTGGGCACCAGTAACTTTCCTTATAACCTCCAAATGAAACGAGTCAAGTTTCTGCAGCTCAACAAGTTCATGAGCAGAGTCGATGTTTAAGACAAAATTGAGACTGTCTCACTTTAAAGCGTTTAATTTCCCGGCTGGGAGACATTGGCATTCAATTACTCAGCCGAGGAGTAACTCATTTGTTCAAGTTCCTACTCCCCAGGGCCCGAACAACGTGTGTGTATCTGCCCTTTCCCTCCCTGTTCTTTGCCATCTCCATCAGAAACTGACACAGGAACACTACCTCTGGGCCAGGGGTTGCCATCAACAATATTCATTCAATCCCTCTTGCGAAGGTAGACGTGCCCCAGGTGAGCTGTAACTCTCCAGTCCATCACACATCCCCAGCAAACTCCTCCAGCACAGCCAGAACAAAGCTTCCAGGGAAGCAAACAGCTCTGAAAAGAGAAGAGTGCACAACAGAGAGCAACCAAGCAGGGATTGCAATTCCCACCTGTCGAGGGGTGGATCTCACAGCAGGATCAGATCATCGTGGAAAAGGGGAAGCAGATCACACACCCCCTTTAGAAAACCAGCCCAAAGCAATCTGCTACAGCAGCAGACAGCTTTCCATGCATCCTTACATCAGGCAGGTTTGCCATTTATGTCAAACCCATCTTGCCATGTCTACATTGATGCAGGGTGGCAGCACTGGAGTTAAAAAGAGCAAAGAGTCGGGATGGCAGCAGCAGTTCTTGAAAGCTGAGCTGTATAAAACGTCCAGTGGACAACTGCCTGCATTTGCTGGGTTCCCAGAAAGCAGAGCATGGTTTCCCAGGAAGTGAAGCCATCACGGAACGCAGCAGGGCTTCCAATGTTTTCCCTTGTTTCTTATTTCACCCTCTAGCGGCAAAAACAAGTAAACACTGAGGAGCCATCCAGGAGCTGCAGAGGCTCTGGAAGACCTCACTTTGCACGGGCTCTTCCTAGTCAGAGCCACAGCTGCCTCAGCTGAGGACACAGAGCAGGACACAGGCAGCACACAGAGCCCTGCAAGTCCCCCAGTTCTAAACCATGGCCCTTATGAAGACTCCCCTGCACAGACTGACTCCCATCCCAGATGGACCACTCTGCCCACCCCGTACCGCTGTGTCCCTGCTGTCCCCTCAGCCCAGCTGTAACCCACAGGCTCCTCTAACTTTGGCCCCAGGCACCAGTGGCCTCCTCTCCTGCTCCCAGCCTCTCAAAATCACCTCAGCCCCAGCTCCCAAGGGGACAATAAGCATAGATAGCTGAGGAAGATCAGCAGTGGGCAGAGCAAACCCAGGTCTCCCGGGGATCAAACCCAGCTGAGTTAAGGGCACAGGCTGAGCCAAGCCCCCAGGAAAAGATGCCATGGTGAGCAGAGTCCTCCTGAGTTGAGACTTCTCCCTCCCCACTTCAGCTGAAATGTTAACCAGGAATGCAGTGGGTAGAGGAGAAAGGGTATTGGAAAGGGACACAAATACCTCCAAGGAAAAACCTTTACTGTGGACTCAGCCAGGTGTTCGAGTGCCTGGGGTGCTGAGGAGAGCTTGCCTTCACCAGCTCTCCAGAGCTGCTTTCTCCCTGGGCTGCCCCTTTGCCATCAGGCCATGCCAAAGCAGAGATTCCCACCAAGGCTGGGCCTCCTTCCACGCCCTGGCCACAATCTACTCTCTTGGAATGTTTGCACATGGATCTGCTCCATGGGAAGGAAGGAACAAAGGAGAGGGCAGAGGGACTTCCCAGAATGGAGAGCTCACAGAGCAGGTGCAGCCCCCACAGCAGGGCCAGGGGCTGCCCCACATTTGAGCTCTGGCTGGTGGATGGTCCAACACCTTCCCGGCCTCTGTGGTGATAGCCAGGTGAGCCAAAAGCACAGTAATGATCTGGTGAGAACCAGGAGGGAGGGTTCTTCTCTCCAGCACCAGGTGTTCCATTATCTTGGTGATTTGCAGATTCTGCATCCATCGTTACCAAGCTCATTCCCACACTGCCTACAACACAATTATCCCTATGCAGATTGCACAGGGATAGTGCAGACTGCAAGGTACAACCACAGGGATATTGCATACAGATATTGCAGATTGCAAAGTCCAACTGGTTTTCTCCCTGAGAGGCTCAAATTAAGTTTAAACACCAGCTTTTGATTTATTTGCTTATTCAGCACTGTCAGTTGCTCTTCAGCAACACAAACTAGCTCTCTCCTCAGGAAACATTTATCCTATCTGGGAATCGAGGGTGGTAATGTGTAATCAGGACAAAGCACTTTAGAAGATGAAGGCTGAGAGAAGCATTGTAATACATCTCCACTTGTGTTTTTTTAACTCAGACTTTCCTTTTCCCTGGAAGCATTCTAGGTACCAGGGGAAATTCCTGCCATACAAAATTTAAGAGCAAAATAATCCATGTCATTCCCTGAAGTGTACAGAAAACCAAGCACATGTCAACAAGCATTAATCTCTGCTGCTACAAACTCTTTTTTTTTTTTCCTGAGAAGTTACTTTCAACCCTGAACATGGCAACAGCAGCAAATTCTTCTGCCACGACTTAGTCTTTGCACTCCAGTGAAGGATATGGCAGGTCAATACTCTCATCAGCATAGGATGCCATCCCAATCTTCACAAGGCTTGATGTCTTTAACACCCTCTACCACTCCCAGAACAATCAATGGGAGCCATGGTTGGGGGAAAGGAAAAATCTCTGTTACTTCGTGTACCACTCCACTATTCAGCCTATCAGCACCAGTGAAACACAGAGGCAGGAGGACCAAGAGGGAAAGCAGTCTGGGAGAAACACTGGAGCTCCCCTACAGACAGGGAGCAATGAACCCACCCTGAACTCTTCTTTCCACTTGTTGAGGCCAAGCCATTTGCTGGCTCACAACCACAAAGTGGAAATTGCCATACAGCATTCAAGCACTACCAGAGGCGTAGTCCCAGTGCAATCACACACAAAAAACCAGCACAACTGAAATCTCAAGGCTTAACAGCACCCTTTCATTCTACCTTGCCTAAAAGTGCCCCCCAAATCCTCAGAAAAGCAGCTCACTGCTACTGCAGCTGACTTTTATTGACAACCCCTCCAAACCATTTTGCTGAGGTGACCTTCCTTGCTATCCTGCAGGCAGGGTGAACAGGATCCACAACCCACCCACCCAGACACCAGGCTCAGGTGCTACACAGGAGGGTTCCCAGTGTCTCTGAGCACTGGGACACCTCACCAGGCCAGCAAAGTCCTCTGGCATTGAAGTCACTGAAGATCACCATTGAATCCTCACTACAATCTCAATTTTCCTTAAGCAGAGCAAGAGTGGTAGAAAGCAATCATGGTGAGTTTAACAAATATCTTTTTAAAATGTTAATTTTAAAACATTTCTGGGGAATTACATGACTGTATGAAATGAGAATGTCATTTTCTCATTAATATTTCACTAACAATTTAATTGTGGGAGCATGTGGGTTTTCCTAAAGCAAAAGCAATGAATATTACTAAGCATTACACATATTACAGAACTCTTTACTGGACTGTTAAGCACTCTGTGTCACTTCAAAAATTAATACATTCATCCTTATTCCTAAATGGTTTGGAGCACAGATTGGCCATAGAATCATCATTTAATCAAAATTCATTCCTTTCCGAGTCTTGACATGTATCCCAAGCCAAATCTTTTATCTGGCAAGTACTCAGACATCAATCCCTTCATAGGGACTCTGAGACACGATGTAAAAACCTGGCTGGGCTCTATAAACAAAGTGTCCAAGGAGCCAACAGAGAAGCTGTACAGCAATGCACAGCTGTGCCATGTGCAGCTGATCCATCTTTTTTATTTCTATTTCCCTCTCCCAGCCATCTGTTCCCAAATCCTGTTTTTCTCTTGGTGTCTCCATTCTGCAACAGAACTAGAGAAAAGGGGTTCATAACCAGCATGAAGCAAGTTCAGAAGAACCAGCTGCACCAACTGGCCCTATGGGTCAGAAGCCACTGGCCCCACACCATCTTTTTGCTCTCCCTGCCCTCTTCCACTTACTTCAGCTCAGGACAGTGTGGGAGGCACCAGGGGTGAGATACGTGGCTGCTAGCAAGAGGCAAATCTGAAGTAGAAGAGATGGCAGGTAAGAGTGCAAGTGGAGGAGCTGAGATCAGATGAGAGACACAAAGAGTTCACAGGGAAAAAACCAGGCACTGCTAGACAAGCCCCTCCTTCTCATGGAGGGTTCTGCTACTTCCAAATACGGTTCTGTTTTGAAGTGACATCAACCCTCCCCAAATTTCAAAAAGCTTCTTCAGAAGCAGTGGCCTGGCTCCAGGACCATCCATCTGGTGGAGCCACAGACCCAAGAATCTTGGCTGAGCATTCCTGCCTGGCAGGCTGTGCCTGGAGCTGCAGCCGGGTGTGGGCTATAAACAACACCAGGCTGGCCCCAGGATGCCAATAGCTCTCCACTTAGATCAATTTGCTTTTAGGGAATTGCCTTCAGTGCCTTTCACCCTTTCCAGGCAAACCTCTGACTCCCTAGTGCCGCTGGGATTCTCTCCTGGTCCTCCATGCCAGAACCATCCAGTGCTCTGTGATGCGGCTTCTTGGAAGGCTGGAAATGCCCAGCAGGCTTAAAAAGAAGTTGCTTTACTTGGAGATGATTATAAAGCCTGAAATCAGAGCTGCCTTGCTGACCAGCAGCTCCATACCTAGTTGAATTTCTTGCGCACTGCTGCTCTGGCAAGGATAGACAATTTTAACTTCTCAGTTTTAACTTCCCACTCAGTTAACATATTTGGCAAGGGTCAAAAAAAGCTGAAGGTCATCCAAAAACCCTGGGTCATAGGGAGAGAAGTTTCACTGCACTGTCCTTACCATGGCTGTTTTCAAACAACATTTTAAGATTTTCAAGGAAAAATGTTCTTCCATTAAAACCATCCACATGGTTTGGAAATCACTTCAGGCAGCACAGCTGTAATAACGTAGGACAAAATGCAAACCGGCTACTACTTGGTCAAATGAAGCAAGAATCAAACTACAGCAAATTAAGGATTCATTATGAATCTTAACAAAGAAATACTTTACTAATAGAAAGGAAGAAGAGGGTGTTGTGGAAAGAGCTTTAAAAGGGAACACTTGTGTGCAATTTTGCAGATAGCATCTTACTCGGAGGCAGTGGGCAGATTGATCTCTAAAGACTCTTAAAAGGTTTTGCAGTGGAAAAAAATAGTTGCAAGGCACACAGTCAGATCATTAACTGTGTAGCCCAGGCTGCCAGCTGCTCACTCAAATACTCCAGATGGCTCCTCCTCTAAAACATCATCATTTGATCTTGGTAATCAAATTATCTCCCACTCTTACAATCCTAAGTGAGGCAAGGCTTGAATGAAGAGATGATGTATTTTATTTGACTGAGATGGATTGTGAAAACAAAACAAATTAGCTTTCAAGGCACTCAGTCTCTTCTAGTTGTATCAAAGCTAACCACCTCCAGCCCTTTAACACCTCTTTTCTACCATGGCCACCACACACAGTTCACAGCACCAGCTATGTCCTATAAAGCTGTCCAGCATCCAGATTTTATACAGTATTTGTAAACTAAACAACACACAGTGGGCATCCAAATCCACAAGTTCCCACCAGGGGAAAGAGGACCTGTCACTGGAGAGCAGTGCTGAGAGACTCAGTATCCTGAAGCACTTAGGCTGGATTAATTACACAAACATGTCATCTGTTTGTCTCGCCAGAGACACGCAAGACATCGCCTGCGTATTTTTGAGAACTTTAGTACAGCCTTAAGGACATAGGGTGGCAGAAACAAGATATTTTCTTCACTCTTCACTCAATTACAGACAACATGGATGTTTTTGCTGAGGCCAGGCTCGTTTGTGCATGCTCACTCCAACCATCTGAACAGAAAGGGGTCACAACAAGCAAGTTCCCCCCAGTCCAGGTGGCTGACACCACTGCGGCTGGGGAAGATTGATTTTCTTTTTGTTTTGTTTTTAAACTATGGGAATTCCTTTTCTTTTCTACAAAGACTGCAGGGAGGGAAATAAAACACAAGCAGTGCACTGTCGGTCTCCAGTCTGCTCTTCCAAAGAAACCATAAAACTAGAAATTTCCCACTATTTCCATAAAATGTTGGGCTTGGACAGTTTAAAAAGGCAGGCTGAAATATTCAAAAGTCACATCGGCCTAAACAAGGCCCTCTTACTAGCATGAACAGAGTATTATAAATGCTGGCATTATTTAAACCAGCACATTATGAAAAATTTAATATTAGTTTTGCTTTTCACACCTAGTTGCAAAAGATTATGGAAGTCAGTTATAGCTAATCAGAGGAAACAATTCATTATTGCAGTGGGTGGCCTGCATCTGAAGTATAAACCCCCATATGATCCTTGCCTAATGGGATTATTTCCCACTGGAGTTTAGTACTAAACTTTATCACCCTCAACTTTAGTTTTCATAACAGAGCTGTACTTTTATTTCACAAAGTAGAAGTACAAAGAACAAAAGACCTTGCTAAAGGCCATAAATTAGGAAAAAATGTTGTGACTAGAAAACCACAAAGAAAGGCAGCAAGAATTATCACGTAACAGAAGAGGTTTCATTTGAAGAGAAGCTAAAAACCGAGAATTCTGTGACTTGGAGAAAAAATGCTCCACAAGTGGTAAAAAGTAGATGAACAGGAAAGAGGCTGTTCATAAATTTCTCAGAATACAAGAACTAGGAGTCACCAAATGAAATAAGGTGGTGTGGTTCAAAACAAACAAAGGGAAGTACTTTTTCACCCAGCACATAATTATATTGTAGAATTGTTAGACACAGGATGTTGCAGAGGCCAGAAATACAAAGAGATTTAGAATTTAAAAAAAAAAAAAAAAAGAAGAAGAAAGTTTCTTCTGTGAATTTGCCTCTCTATCAAGGGCTACTAAATGCAGCGATGCAGATGGTGTTTCCTTTCTGCAAGCCCTTCAGACTGTGGCTGGTGAGGTCTGGAGCAGTACAACAGAGGAACTGCATGTCCCTATTCTGTACATCTGCCACTCACCCTGTCACACAGGGGATGGATGGCACGTGGTCCAACATCACAGCACAGGACAGCCACACTTGTGAGGAGACTGGCTTGTTTTCAGATTGTTGGATCACTTACGGTAACAGCGACCTACTCAAACACAGTTCTCTAGGTAGTTTGCTCAGAGCCTCTACTGATCTTAGTCAGCAGAGATCTGATGAAGGGACAGAAGCACTTACATTACGGCGTGAGTGACTGCTGCACCCTGAGAGAACTTGTTCCAGATTTTTAAAGCTCTAGTCATCCTCTTCCTCATCGTATCCGAACTGTTGTTGCTGTTAAAATGCATTTTGTACTAAAATCCAAAATTTATTTTTTCCCTTTCATAGAGAAAGCTGTGGGATTTTTTTACTACATGCCCTACTACACTATAACAAAAGGAATGTAAAACTTTTAACCAATATTTGCTTTATAGGTGTCCAGTCTACATGACTGTGAGTAAAGCAGTTACTATAATCCAACTTTTGAATTTTCTTGTAATTGCTCTACATGAAAATCTATATTTTAATTGAGGATCTTTTGAAGAGTAATAAGTATGTAATAAGAAAGCAGTTCTTCATAATTTGAGGTGCTGCAAAAGTACAACTTACATTCAAGTTAGTTTCAGACTAGAAATACTATAAAACTTTCAAAAGACTCAGTGGCAGCTTATTTACAAATATACTATTTATAATGAATGCATTGATACAGAATGACTCTTATAAAAAAGCAAGGCAATTTTTTATATAGACATAACAATCAACATTACAATAATTCAGATTAAAAGTACATTTTTGTAGACTGTTTACACTCTTGCTTAGCTTTTAACCACAAAGTTAGTGTGGTCTGGTATTTTTCCACAGCAAAGGTCCTGTGCAGTCCTGGTTAAGACCTAAATCAGAATAAAAAGCCGTAATTTTTTTATATTTGCTAATGTAAAAACAAAACCCATTTGTAGATACTATCATTTGTTTATAATTGTCCTTACTGTGCCTTGAAGTTTGTGTTGTGCGAATCACTGCCAACTGCACATTTCTAACTAGAAGCTGTTCTGGCATTTCCATTTGATACAACCGAACTGGGAAACATGAAACTTCTTAGTTGCATCCAGATATGAAAAGTCTCTTGATATGAATTTATGCTGATTCAGAAATCCAATTTTTTGGGGGGTTTAAAAGAAAAGGGAAAAAAGTAACCTCTCAAAGTTTTCTAATTGGTAAATAAAGGATATTTTTCAAACTCCCAGGATTAAAGATGACACTTGAATTCCAGGTGACACAATGGTTCAAGCATTAACCAGCGATACAATCTAAGTACTACTTGTCTAAATTATGTACAGGGGCAAACACAACCTTCAAGAAGTCTAATCATGCATGTTCCTCACCTAAAAAAAACCCCAAAAACTAAGAGAGGCACTGAAGCAAATATTCTACAACCCAAATCTCTTTCTAAAAAGGGCGCATGAAGGTCAGCATTTCCATTGGCATCTGCCAAACTGAAAAGTCCCAATTGCACAACAGTGTGACCCAACTTTACAAGCAGCATTTCCACTGCATTTATACTTGACAGCTTTGGTGATGAACTAAAATACGGGACAGCAAGAGACACAACTTTAATGGGTTTATACTAAAACATTTTTGCAAAGAATTATCAAACATCTTCCTATTTAGTAAATTAAAACTGAATATGTGACCAACACAAGTCACAACAGCAATTATTCCTTCTTTTCATTATTTAGCAAATCTCTGACCTGCTTTACACCTTACCAGACTTCCATAATACTACATAGTCTATAGAAATTTAGCTTGTTAAATCAAGGCATAAGTCAGGATATTGTCTTCATGGGGCATGTGTATGTATGTATAGGCTGAAACACATACAAAATTGGCATTTTGTCTATGGACAAGCAATTAAGGTAATGATTTTCACCCAAAGTAAAGATTGTCACATTTTTCAATAATCATTTTAAATTATTTCCCCCAGTATGGAAAGAATGATAAATATTTAATACAAGGATCTGGGAATCACTTGTTTTCAAAGATGCTGTAAATAATTAATTAATCCACCTTGTCTATGCTCTCACACATCTACAGATACACGAATACATTTTTGTATGCACGTATACATACCTTCATCAGACTGAAAATCTTTCCAATCGTACTTTAACTGATTGGGGCAAATAAAATTCTTAAACCTGTATAAGCCAGTATGTGTGTCCAACTGAATGTCATCAGGCACTAAATACAAATTAGAAACTACACTGGTTAACAATCCAGCATCTTCGGAAATGCAAAAGTCTGCTATGGCAGGATGTAAGATTGCTTTGAATGATCAAACCGGCTGGATTTATATGGATCTATGTATAAATTTGGATATAAATCCATGTAGGTACGTATATGGATTTATATGCACGTATTCCAAATCTGTGCCAGATATTCGATACTTACAATTAATTTAAAATTAAAGGATAATTATAAAGAACTTTTCATGTTCTTCTGAGTTGATTTTTCCTGTACCAGAACATCCCTCACACTGCTTTTATTCAAATCTCTCTTGAGACACTGAAAAAATAAGCATTCACCTCAGAGTGTATAAAATTAAACTCCTAAAACAGGGCTCAGGATTATCTGGCATTGCAACAACCATACTAGTACAAAGATAGTTTGAAAAAATATCCTGTTTTTAATATAGCAATGAATTAAAACATAGCTTTATTTATTCCTATAAGTGTATTGAAAAGAATAGTTTGTCTTTAAGCGAGTGTAACGAGCACTATTTTGGTAGCCAACTTCTCCACAAGAATTTATGTGAGAGAGGGTAAGCTCCAATCATACAGTCATTACCCATGTACCTTAACAAGGTGAATAATCAATGTATTTACAAACTGAACAAATTCAATCCCGTCGACTCTTATAAAAATGGGATTGAGGAGCAGACAGGGAATGAGACCAAGACGTTTGAAAACACAAGGGGTCGCCACTTTTGTTTCAAGGAACCGTATTAATCAAACCAGTTTCCCCTAGTGACCTGAGGGCACAAATACAGACTTAGCAGTATATTCAGAAGTTAGATTACAGTCTTGATACTAAGCATTTCAGCATCTTCATATTTTAACATCTTAGTGCTGAGAAAGATTAACCCAGGCAGAACTGTAAAGAACTAGCCTTTTATAAACTAAAGTCTAAACTGAAAAGCTACAGTAGATGTAAAAAAAAAAGGGGGGGGAGGGAACAGAGACACAGAGTGTGTGAGAAGGAATAGACATTACTTAGTAAAATCCAGTGACATCTACAATAGTTTTACAGCATGTTTAAGCCCTCTAAGGTTTTATATCTCCACCTGCCTTCCATTAAAACTTACTCCTTGTTAATGAAAATACGTATGACAAAACAAGATGCAAATAGATCAAGGGAATACATCTAAAAAAGCATGCTGAAAGCCAGAATATTCCCAAACTTCTGCATATGAAACAGATTTCCCATGGCATCAATTGGTTTGATTTTGTGCAAAAGGTACAGTCCTCTAAGTCACACTACACCAGCAGCCATTCCAATGAGTATAAACTGAACAGTTCTTGGGGAATTGTGGAATGCAACCACCTCGAGTTCCTACCCTCCTGAAAAAGGACAACTGGCCCTGCAAGTGCAGCAATAGTGTAAATCTCCCTGAAGCATCTTCTGCCTTTTAAACAACCGAGAATTAATGATAAAACTGAATCTCCACTACTTACAGTGTTTCTCTTGAGCTATCAACATCTCTGCACAAATGAAAAAGGTGCCTCTTTTTTAATAGATCAGTTTAATACTGAAACAGATAGGATGAAGTTAAAAAAGAATAATCAAGATACTGAACTGAATATTTTGAAGCAAGTGCCCCAGCTGTGGGGAAAAGTGCATTTAGTTCAGCAGCAAAACAGCACAGTGTGAAGATATTGTGCTTGGACACAGAAGTTCCGTAATGGAAGGAGGTACAAGGCAAGTCAAGATATAAAACCATAGTACATTGTTAACCAACCTTAAAACTTACATATATTGCAGTGTTTAAAAGTAAGACACATTCATTTATTGTACAAGGTCTATAGGGAATCCTTAAAATTGCCTGTTGTAGTTTTTGACTCAACACTGTAATAAAAACGTACATATATATTATTTCCTTGTCACTTAACTGTACTGTTAGACCTCATGAACTTGTTACTTCACACAATGAAAACCACTCTTCACTGAGTATACTCGATGTTTTTACCAATCTGGAAAGGTTTACTTGTGCTAGAAAAGACCAACCGCAAAAGGCTCAGTTCAGATATGTTATGCCTGCAACTGATAACTCAGGGAAGCAAGACATAAAGGAATTCAAGCTCTTTTTTTCTTTTCTTTTCGTTTTGACTGCATCCTTTTCACCTGCCAGTTGTTCTGATGAGTACATGGTTTTAGTATACAAACCGGTTGATAAAAATTCATCAGCAGAGGCATACAAATTCTAGATATGATTGATTAAAACAGAGCAAATCAGAATAAAACAAGATCCAGTGATTTACTCTGACTGTAAACAATATAAAAACACCATTTGCTTCAAATCTCAAAATAAGTTAAAAGAAAATCCCAACCTTAGGGCACATGACCCTTTCAGGTTTTGACACAAAAAAAAAGGTGGGGGGGGAGGAGGAAAACAGAAAAGTTCATTATATAAAGGTTATACATTTCTCTTAACTGAAAGTAAATCTAAGCAAAACTGGTTTTGTCCCTTAAATTTAAAGTTTGAGTTCATTGGCAATTGCTTTAAATGAACTGGCATTTTCAGATTATTCAGACAACTTCCATCAAGTTCAGCAAAGAAAACTTAGACAAGCATTTTTACAGAATAAAAAAAATCTACATGGCTATGATTCCTCTATTAGCAGAAACACATAATGCAGTCTTAAATTTGCCTTTTTTATATTATTTATATATTTATATATATATATAATATAATATAAACCACATATATTATATTATATATACATATACAGACAATTACAACATTAATGCAGTTTGTATTTTGTACAGTGTATTGGACAATTCAATTAGCATCAGACCATGGCACGATATGGTCCCTGCATTTTTAGGAACTGGATGATGAAGGAGGGTCCTCCTGCAACAATCTGAGGTGGAAGGTGGCTGAGCGGGCAGTTCTCAATACTCATTATTGACAGTTTGCTGCAAAGAGCCAGCTCAAAGGGAAGGCTGTGCAGATTGGGGTTGTCATTCAAATACAGTTCTTCCAGATTCTCCAGTGTACCTGGTTAAAATAAAATAATAAATAGTAGTATCTTTTTGATCCATGCAGTTTATAACTGAATATTCTTTCTTATACAGAATCTTGAGTCAGTCACTCATCCAGATTCCTGTTTTCAAAAACAGCAAGTTCTGGTCACTGGTACCTAAGCAATAACCAATTTGCTTTAGTTTCCCTGAAAAAATATCCATTGCTACATCTCCTTTAGATAATAATTGAACCGCAAATATGGAGAATAAGTGAGAGGGGTTTCACCATCAAGAGCTATGCAATTGCAGACAGCATTGAATATACTGTACAGTATCTACTATTTCTTTAAAAATATCTGTGTCATACCTTTTATGTAAATGGAAGCCATATCTGAGAGACCTGAAGCTTTAACTGTCATGTATCACAGGAAGAAAGCAAGAGAGTTCTCTGCACAGCGGTGAATTTATTAAATGGAATGAACAAGTGTGAAAATTGTTTCCTGAATTCAAATTTTACAACTTGCTGGAAAATAGAACAATTTCTTCAATCTTAAGACTTCCATTCCTCCTTTGAAATACACAGAAGTCCTCCTTAAAACACTTCCCAATCTTATATACCATAAATGTTTCCTATAGCCTGAGAGACTATTCAGTCTTTCATAGGAGAAAGCAGTAGCCAGGACTCAGGGCATGGAAAACCAACAAAAAGGAAAAGAGATAGAAGAAATTATGAGAAATAGTTGATAGCATGATACATGAAGAATCACATCTGAAAATAGTTAACTGTTGTCTAATCTGTGAAGACAACTACCTTTAATAACCAAACTCTACTCCTACAACAGTATTTAAAATGTGCTTACTGATTTTAATTCCACAGTTCGTTTTCACAGCATCCAAACTCTCTTCACTAACCTACGAACTAAATCACAAAGTTCCAGGTTTAGATTGTTTCAGGCTTTGCTCACATTTAGGCACATACAAGATGAGCAGAAGCTGTAATAGCTCTTCACTATAGATGCTGGGAGAGACAGACCATGCCTTCCTCATCTGCACATTGCTGTCTCTGACCACATTTAGCTTTGTGTAGCTTGTCCCATCATTTTTTCCTCCATAATAAGTTTAAGTATAAAATTTGAAATTAAACAGATGTTCAGAATCATGCCATCTAGTCTGAATGTCTGAAACCCATCTAGTCTGAATGCCTCAGGTAGACCTAAATAAAAATTATCCTATTCCTTCCTTTCTTTCTGTAGATTTCTTCCACTTCCTTTTCTTAACTCATCAAAGTGAAAAACAATACGATGGCCTATAAACAAAAGCATGTGCAGAGAGACTTCCAAGATTTGCTTCAGCTGTCTACACTTTACATAAGGCTTTTGTCTACACCATGGCATTAGAGTAGGATCAGTGCACTTCCCTTCTCTTTCCAAGAATAGATTCATGAAGTGAATGAGTGATGGATAATACACAAACTGTGTAAGAATTTGAAGAGAAAAGGAATACATTACAGTTAGTGTGTGTTCACCAGCTTCCTGCAGCAGAACTGAAAAAACCAGAGCATCCTTTTCTTTACAGTTCAGTAAGATCAAGATCGTACACTCTAGTGCTGTTCCTGTGGCACATGCTTCACATCAGGTTGTGCATATTTAGAAGTTTCAAATTAATTTTGTGGCTTTTACTTATGAGCAGAGTAGATGCCTATCATAAGTGCACTGGCTCAGGCACACTGCACAAACCAGACAAAGGGATCTTACCAATTTCCTCAGGAAGGTGTGTGAGAAGATTCTCTCCGAGCCCAAGGTGCGTCAGGTTGGTAAGGTGACCGATACCTCTGGGAAGGGTGGTCAGCTGATTGTTAGTCAGAACCAATTTCTAAGGGAAAAACACATTTATAAAAATTAACTTAAGGACTTTCGCTTGGAATGACAGCAAATAACAAGATGTAAAATTTATAAATGGATGGGTCCTACTTTCCCACACATGAACAAGAAAAATTTCAACTGGTCAACAACATTTCAAACCTCTATTAGGCATCACTAAATATAAAAAGAAAATAGTGCATAATAAAACACATGCCTAAACATAAAAGATTTCATGAGCATGACTGAAACCTGGGGTTACTTCTGGGGTGGTACTCTAGTCATGGTACAACAGTTAAAAGCTTTAAAATTTGCCCAATATTAACTAATAAAGTTGGGGAACAATTAGTGGAGACATTGTGGGTGAAGTTGCACAAGATTCTTAATTTTTGATTCTATGTCCAGTCTCAAATAGTTTCCACTCATCCAACTAGCTGTAATTAAATCAGCATGGAGTAAATAAAGGACACAAGATGTTTATCATGACCCATTATTGTTTCACCTGCAGATCCTTGAGGTAAGCTATTTCATTTGGCAAGGATTCCAGTTTGTTTTCCTCTAGATCTAACTCTCGGAGTTTCCGCAGATTTCCAATTCCATGGGGAAGTTTCTTTAGGAGATTGTTTGACAAGATAAGAACCTAAAAAAAAAACCCATCAAAAAAAACCATACAGAATTTCAGCAACATAGTAAGTAAATAACAGGTTAAGACAAAATCTTTATATTTATTCAAGTAATGAAATCCACGATTAGCCTACACTTGCATTATGGATATAATGAAAATAAATAAAAACAAACAAAAAACCCCAAACAAACAACAACAATAAACAACAAAAACCAAAACAAGTCAGTGATTTCACATTTAATGACACAAATACATACATTTAGATCATACTAGTTCCAAATATTATTATATATAATAATAAATGGAAAGCAAAACTAAAAAACACCTTATCTCTTTAAATGACCAAAGAAAAACAACTTCTTCCTGGACTTGCCTATCATTTTGTTATGCTTCCTTATAGTTATCTCATAATTGTGTTTTACATTATTTGCTGTGTCTGCCAAATCTTCCTGAAAAAGCTTAGTACTTCCTCTTCTCCCTATGTCCCTTTGGTCAGGAGCAGCAGCAAATAAACACACAGATGGAAGCACCTGAGCAGAACATCAGCACAACACAGGTACCCACAGGCTTTCCAGAATGGTCTCCTGCCGCACACCCACCCCTACTATAGTGCTATCCTCTTGCCTGTCTTCTCCTTTCTAAGTTGAATTATAAATACCTCAGGTTCAAGAAATGTATCCTTATTTGCAGTGTTAATTAACAGATTTACAGGGAAGTTAACAGGGGTTACACTAATGTACCATTTCTTCTCCAAAGAAGTCTTGCAGTTCTTAAGCCTCAGCACAGCGAGTAGTAAGGTAATTACTGATTAAACAATGCCATGATGTAGGTATTTAAAAAGGCACATTGAACACAAGGATGTGAAAGAACAGCCAGTGTGGACTCTTGTCCCAGCCACATACAACCAGCCCAAGTTGTAAATGCCTGTTCCAACTCTCACTGGCTTCATGTAACGTGGAAACACCAAAGGCAGGAAAAGAATAGAAACAAGGTTAAAATCAAAGTGAAAATCAAAATGAAAAAAAGCCAAAGCATTAGCACATGTAATGTCTCAGTGACCTTCCTTTATGCTCTACGATATACACAGAATGGTAAGAATAGTAATGTTTTAATCACGTACAAGAAACAAAGGCAGGAACAGAAAATATTACTTACATGCAAAGCAGCTGACTTAGCACTGCTGTGGGAACCTTCCCTTTTGTGTAAACACTGCCCAAATAGCTCTTTGTATTTGATTCTTTAATTATAGCGAAAAACAGTGGCAATGGGTCTGCAGACCGTTCAGCTCCCTGGCTTTGGCAGCTGACAGACCACCAGCAAGTCCAGTTGTTGGAGGTTACTAACTTCCCAATCACATCAACCACAGCCTTAACTTAAAAGGGAACTGGGCCATTAAATAGTTGCTACTCTGTCATATAATTTTTGCCCTAAACTACAGGAATATTCACAGGAGAAGTCACACTGGAAAATCACAATTTCAAATATGCTGTTTGCTATTGTTCTTTTAACAGATTTTTCCCAGCAACTCACAGAGGCTACTCCTCAACTGCCCAAACAAGTACCTCTATCTTTACGTCCCTGCAAGGCAATTAATTTGTCTCTGCTGATGGTACCTTGGGAAACAGGATGAGGGGACACAACAGGTTTAGTTCACAGCTTCAGCCTACGAGTTCTTCCCCCTCAAAGGCTGAGAATTCCCACCTGGCTGCCTAACAAGGTTCACAGCACTACATTCAAGACACCCCTGGCCATAAGACTATTTCATTATGTTTTTCTGATCTCCACTGTTTCCATGATGGTCTCCAGGAACTGTACGGAGTTCAGTGCAATTGCATTTACAAAACTAACTTTCTGTTGAAAAGATTTTCTTTCTACATAGCTAAAAATATATCTGCACTTAGTCATTTATGCACAGACACTGATCTAGAGCATAAAGAACAAAGTTCAAAAAGCTGTTAGTGACAGCCATAAACAAATGCAACAGCAGATTAAATAGCATGTGTTTAATCAAATTTATTTGACCCAAAAGTAGTATCACTTAAACCTGAAGCAAAGAATGCCTCTTTTGAGGGATTTTCTTCGCTGTTCGTTTACACTCTTCTCACCTCAAGAGAAACAAGTCCAGATACATCCTCAGGGATTTTTGTGAGCTGATTAGTCGCTAAGTTCAGTTCTACCATACTAGTCCAAGTCCCGAAGTCCAAGGGGAGAGAGGTCAGCTGATTGTCCTGTGATTTAACATATCAAACATTTAGGGTCTGTGATTACAAGAAGTTGACAAGTTGACATCTGAGAAATTAAACAAGATGATTACAAAAATACTCCGTAACAACATAGTCGATAATTAAATCAGAAGAATAAAACATTGATAGTTGGCCAATTTTTTTTCAAATTCCTCAGGAAAAAGTAGTACCAACCTAGAGTTACAGAGTTAACTCTCTGTTACTAATATGGACTGAAGTGGAAAAATAAGAATACATAATTCTCAAGATCTCATATATCCCAGTAGTTAAAATATTTTTGTCCTATTTTTGCTGAATACAATGGAGGGTGGGGGGACAAAAGGACAGAACATTCTCTATAACTTACAAAGGTGCTATCAGCAATGCTTGAATCCTAAAAATATACAGAGTTTTAAAAAAAAATCCAAACAAAGCAATCAAAAGAAAAACCACCACCACCAAAAAAACCCACCATAACCCACAGGGCAAAAAAACCCCATTCTCCCCACCAAAAAAGTAAAAGCCTATACCTTAATGGCTCAGAGTAAAAGCATCCGAAATTAATCTGAACAGCTTACTGCTCAAAATGTTGCTTTAATATTTGATCTAGACCACACACTACAAAATCTTAAAAAAAATGGGCATACAATGTCTTGGTAAACAGACAAAGTTACAAATGGGTATGTGATAAAAAACAGTCTTAATGCAAATTGAGATTCCGTTTGTGTCAAACTATATTTTAAAACAGTAGCTGAGCTTAGCTACTGCTCAAACATTTCTTTTTTAAAATAATTTAAGAACTTGAAATAGATCCATTCATGGAAAAACATCATATCTTTTTTTCCTATTTCTCTTCACTCTAATTATATATAGCACACTTAAAAAGTTCTTTTGCTGTGCTCTACAGCTACTGCCCAAAGCCTCCAAACTCGGGTTTTGTGAAGTCATATTTTAAAAAATATTTTACATAACTTTGTTTATAATCTAAACTTTAAGAGTGTGTGAGGGAGAAATAAACTAATCTACATACTTGTGTCCCGTGTAATTACTCAAGAACCTTGCAACCAAGTTTCTTACTTTCATTGTTCAAACTCAAGCAAATGTGACAAAAATCTTAACTAACAAACCTAATGCCAAATCAGTAATATCTTGACAGTACCATTTTTGACTAATACAGAATTGTGACAGCAGCAGCAGCATCCAGTTCAGTGTGATAAATTCATTCCTTATACCATTAAGTTTGCCAGAATTCACAGAGCAGCAAACAGTGCTCCTCATTGATTTTACATAGTAGCATGTTTCTGTGCCTCACCTTCATGTTCAGCTTACTTAATACTTTAGCTCTAGAGAAAATTCCAAAGGGGATTTTATTGATGCGGTTGTGCTCCATATTGAGAGAGTAGATTGTGGAGAACTGGGACGGGCCACCCACGGGATAGGACTGGAAGCAGTTCCTGGCCAGAGTTAAACTAGTCAGTTTGACAAGGCTGGATAAAAGACCCTGTAGAAAGAAGAAAACCACCCAGGAACTTAGGACAGATTTATTTGAATACATCTCATTTCCCTTATGGGTCTAATTAGAAATGTTTTTTCCCCCCTCAATTCCGTCCCCTAAGTAAATGTTGCAACACACAAACCAGTGTTAAATTTGACAAAACTTCCATCAACAATCTCTGCTCACAGTCATCAACCTTATTTCCTCCTTGCATACTGACAGAAACAAAAAACACAAACATGCATTTAAAAGCACAAGTTTAGGAGGTTGTGGAACACTTCTGTCCTCTGAAAGTAATTTTTTTAATGACACATTGCTACAGGAGTGCAGGGACGGTGTGTCCATCCCCAGCAGCAGTGCCAGCTCTGGCCAATGCCACCCACCTGCTGCTCACCCAGTTCTGACACCACAGCTCAGAGTGGGGCCCAAAGAGGTACAGCCTCATGCACCAGCTTCCAAAAAATGCCTTTGAGACCTCCAGTAAAAATCTTTGTTAATTTAATAAAAATGCACATTGTGATCACAACTGGTAGAAGTTTCTTGTGGGGCCATAACAATTTCAGATAATCAGACATAACACAGAAAAAGAATGGGAAAGGGTTTGGAAATCCCATGTTTTTTTCCTGTTCCTAAAATATTCCTAAGTATTTAGTACTCCATCTTTTTTTTTCTTTCCCCCTAAGAAGTGAAAAGCAAGAAGCCTGGAGTTAAACGGGTTGCCCACTGAATCCAGAGTTTCATTTCTCTTTGCAATCTAATCAGATTCTGAAGTCTCAGCAGTGCATATCTCAGTTTATCTCATAGTTATGTGCAAAGCACGTTGCTGGAACTGTGGAGATGAATAATGAGATCTAAATTACTGCTGAAGTGTCACCTTTGCTTATTACTACCCCAACTTGAATTCGGCCCTATTTGATTAAGTGTTACAGAAATTGGAGATTTATGCATGGCATTACATACCATAAATAATGCAACATCTGCAATCAGGAATAAGCGGTAACAAGATGATGATCCCAAGCATGTTCCTAATGTCAGTATTTCTGGATTTGCGTGCTATATTCACTGTAAAAGCTTTAAGAATATGGCTTTGCTGTTTCACCAAGAAAGCTTCGGCTACTTTTATAAATAGTTTATTGACATTATTGCAAATAAAACAGGATCAAATAGGGACTTGTCTACATGTCATGGCTAAAACTTCAGACACTGGGGACATCTCAGCGAGTATCAGTGAAGCACTTTTTCCACTACAGATAAAATAATGGGTTTTCAAATCAGTATTAATCTAACCTCATCATTAACTAGTCTAATCTTTGATTAGGAAATATTGCTTCTACCTATACTTTAATTAACAGATATTCTTTGTCCTAGGGTTAGGCAGTCCCTGAGCTCTGTTACTAAAACACTTTATTCCTTCAAATGGATCTTGTCATTTCAAAAAGCCATTTTTGAAGTCTGCTTGCATACCAAAAAAATATCAAAAATATGTTAGCTAATACACTCTAATAGCCTAGAGTAATTAAACACATTTGAAAAGAAGCAACAGAGCTTTGGCAGTACAAAGAGAACAATGCTCTTACATCTATGAGAGCTGTAGCAGTGCTGCCTTCTCCCAGCCCATCCTTTTAAGATAAAATATTTATTAATCATTGTGCCAGCTTCAGCTACATTTTGAAATTCAGAAATTTCTTCTACAAGTACAGTTCTTTGTCTTACAGCACATTTTAAACAGAGTAAAGTATAAACTTTACATAAAGTATATGTACTTCTGCAAGGTAGCAGCTTAAGTGTTAACATATTGTTGGCAAATATACCTGAAGAAGGCAGCACAGTCACAGAGAGATTTGTATTATGACTGAAAGTATTTTAAAGTAAGGAATCATCCCTCACATTAGCTTTTTGTAATTATACCACAATTGCTTTTATAACATGTCTGGGTGGGGTGGGCTAGTTTAGCTCTCACCTTAAAAGCAGCCTGGCTGCTTTGACTCAGTGAAAAGCATTTTCTTAAATTATAGTATTGTCCAAACATTTAATAAATTCTCTGTTTTCAGTCTATCATTTCTGAGTTCAGAAATTTATCTGAAGGAAAGCAGTCACTGCACTTCATTACTGTAAGTACTTTGTCTAACTTCAAATGCATTTTGTGGGTTTTCTGCTATGTATAGTTCTCTATACACATCTGTAGACAACCTTTTAACTCATTTTATACTAGTAATTTATACAGCTTAAGAAAGCAGTTTGGACCATCATTAAAACAGAAGAGGCTATAAACTTTATGTTGTGTCCTGAAGTCTTCATCTTAAAAGGTTCTAAAGAAATGGGATAAATATCCAAAATAAGAAACACACATCATTTTTATTTTTTTTTCTGTCATCAGAGCAATTATTTCCAGGCACTAAAGCTTCATGAAACAGAAACACTGAGAAACACATGGGTAATTGAATGGGGGGAACCTGAACCTGGACCCATTACTTAAGGTTTTCTAAAGAAAAACAGCAAATACAAATCACACGGGACAGCAAATACAATCACACGTGTTGCTCCCAGTTTTGACTGAAGTTGTATAACATTAGTTCTACACTAGTTAGAGATACCTAATATATACAGAAGTGCAATAACTCACAATACATATGGAGATTAAAACAAAGGGCATTCCTCAGAGTTAGGATGCAAGATGAAATCACTTCATGTGTTCCACTCCCTTTACAAAACACCAATACCCTAGAGCAGCATTCCCTCCCCAGCCCACTCCTAATTCTCACCTCTGGTAGAGTAGAAATGTTGTTGTTCTCCAAGTTCAGCTCATCAAGTTCACTGCATTTTGCTAAAGACTTCGGAATTGCTGACAGCCTATTGTACCTCAGGCCAAGACGACTTAGACTGAACAGATTTCCTACAGGTAGAGAACAGGTATTAATATACTGTTAGAATCACATACAGGCACAGAACAAAGTCTGACTTCTGTTGTCTCACGCTCTACACTTCAAAATTTCATATGGTGAAATGGAGGTATCATCCCAAAACAAGATATACATCTGCTCTAGTGCTTTCCAACAGTGAAGTCAACAATGCAGAAATAGATTGTGCATATTAAATGTACTTCTAAAGTTGAGCACAATACAGTAACTGAGCAAGGCTTATGTCCTGTTGTAAAAGTTCTTCTATCCTGATTTTTCTACCAACAAAACAGACTATCATTTTCCAGATGTCCCCAAAATGATTTTTTCAAATTATGGATAGTATCATTCGATGCCATGACTCATATTACCAGAACTTGGGCATGCATTATACAGCTCAGGTCCTGGCAAAACAATTTCCTTTACAGGGGAAAAAACTTTACCATCCCCAAATAGACACAAAGCTTTTAAAAAGTTAGAAGAAAAACTCCAAAACTTTCAAGTTTTCTGAGTGATACTGAAGGGAAAATCTGTAAGAAGTTCACGAAAATCTGGACATTATGCATGTGAAGGTATTTCTGAACATTGCCATGCTGATGGTTGATATGTCTTTCTGTCAGGAAAAAAACATCTTGGGGGAATTGCAACTTGAAAATTTCCCACCTGAAGCTCCCTTCAGCCCCAGCCTTTACCATCTAACAAGTACTAAAGACCAAAATCCACTGCCTAAGGGTGTTGTTGAACTACAGGGTGCTGGGGCACTTAGCCTCTTCTGCAGGTAGTAAGACCTCGAACTTCTCTGAAAAGTCAACCGGCAAATAATACAAAGAAACATCTTCTGGCTCATCCCTGCAGTCAGAAAAGGTGTCTGTGCAGGTGGGTACTCTGCCCCAGTGAAGCTTGGGAATAAGTTCACACAATCAGTTCCTTGCAAAACACTTGCTATTTTACATTCATTTTACAACCATCCATGGCACAATTGTTCTACACATTAGAAAAGAAACATGATTGAACAAACAGCATCATGAATAACCAGAAATAATTTTAAAATATGAAGGATCTTAATATGTACAGTTCTAACTACTCATTAAATGAAGGCTGCATGAATGCCTGTGTATATGTACTTATACAAAGGTCATTGAAACACAGCAAAGTGTTTGTCTGCTAGACAGAGGAAAATTTGCAAAAAAAAACAAGTGGCAAAATATCTTTTTCCTGAACTTAGTCAAAAGGTACTCTAAAAATGTCTCTAAAATGCCACCAAATAGCAGGGAATTTAGATAATAAAAACTGGAAATTGGGAATGCTGTATGATTTGCTGTAGTAACTAAAAGGAAGAGTCACAAGAGCAGTGAAAGTAAAATAAAAAAACCCTAACCCCTCCCCACCAAAACTCAGAGAACAAACAAAAAAACCAAAAAAGCCACAAAATGCCTTATATAGCACAAAAATTATCTACACCTTACTAATCAAGAAAGAAAAGAGGATAAATTTTCAGTGCATATCTGACATTTAGCTAACAAGCTTGGCAGCAAATTTTACTTAGCACCATCGGTAACTAAACAAAAGTAGAAACAGGCAACCACCAAGCACTGCTTAACTAGTAGTATCTCCCATTGGGATTTTAATGTATATTTCTTTAAGTGCTTTCTTTCTCTGTATACAATTAACTTTTGCAGAAGGAACAAAGTCATCACTTAAAAAAAACCAAAAAATAATTAAAAAAAACAAACAAACAAAAAAACCCAAACAAAAAACAAACCACATTTAAAATCCAAGGCAATCAATACTGTTCTCCAGTGCACAAATCTTCATCTTTTCATGTTAAAGTCTACAATGAATATACATGCTAAAGAGAATAATTAAGACTTATTCTGATCCTACAATCCACTAGTATAAAGATACACAGTTGTACATAAGTTAGCTATTTCCTGCCATATTTGTGAGATCAGGCATTGCTGGCTGAATAGAAAACTGGCCTCACTTCACATGACAAACATCCCCTTGCAAGACACCAGGATCACTAGGATTTTCCATGCTAGGGATGAACAAAACACATCCTGATTGTATTTCTCTGAATTGTTATTTAATGCTTTACTAAAAAAATGAAAAACAAACTTTGCACAAAATAAGACATCAACCTAGTATTGTTTTTCACTACTTAAACCTTGAGCTAGATGCTGATCTGTGTTTTTTCATGGAAAAAGAACGAACAGGGGAGTAGAGAGTATGATGCCAACTGTTGCTTAGCAATACAACATTGCTATGCCAGTTCCCAGATTGTGAGCACAGGTTGTATGTATATGGCTCCCTTCCTACCAGCAATGTGGCATTTCAGAAAAATGAAACAAGGCAGCCATTAGAGAGAGTCAAAATGTACCATAATTTTCCAGGGGAGAATGACACATGCTGGCTATCCTCATGACATTATCAGAAAGGAGGCATAAATAACAGCTCCCAGTAATTTTTTCTTATCATAAGTAGCATTTCTTAAAAGAACTTTATCACTGTTTCTCTACTAGTTATCTTCCTCCTCCATGGGAAAGTCATGCAAGGGCATAACACAATCCTGCATGTACGACATTCCTTATGACTGTTCTACACACTACAGCACTAAACACAGTTATTCCTGAGACAAAACCATTAGGATTTCAGCTGGAGCTTCATCCAGTAGCACCTCTCCCACTGCTCCTGGAAGGACTGTCCTGTACCCAACCAATGGAGGCAGCATGGGCTGCCTTCTCATTTCAAAACAGAATTTATTTACAGCCAATTTGTCACCATTTAGTCTTCTGTCAACAAGACTCAGGTATCTTTTCATCCTCAGAGTTCATACTCACACCTCATGGTCAATGTGGTGAGAAACCCTTATCAGCTTTAATCTTCACATGCTGGACAAGACAGATCTCAGTTGCATCTTCACAAAACAGGATGACCCTTAGAATTCTTCCCTCTGTTCAGTGTGTTGAAGTTCACTTCCTTTTTTTTTTTATTTAAAGGAATGCTTGGTACAGTGATGTTAATATTTGGCTCCATGGTCCACAGGCCAGCTGCTGGACAGCTGGACCATGCAAAGGCCAAGTGACAAACTCCAGTTTACAACAGAGACTGCCACAAGTTGCTACAGAGCACACTTTGTGCCTCAAGTGATGCCAATCACAGCTCCCTGAGCTCAGGGTTACCTAGTTGATAGTCATATTTGGAGCTGCTTTACAGTGCCTGCACTCATCTCCATCGTTTCCAGTTCAGCTGCTGGTTTCCGAGATGGCACCACTATAGGTACCTGCTGATGGGCTGCAGGTTAAGGCTAAGAAAAAAGGCAAGGAAGGCAACAACTGATCATGATCCACCCAGTCAGACTGCTGTCAGGATTATCTGCAGATGTACTTCTGTCACTAAAGCTGTACCTCAGCAGCTCCTTTAAACATCCCCTCGCAGGTAGTGACTCAGAAAACGCAGCACTAGATGTTCATCAACACGACAGTTTGATAACCACAAGTGAAAAGCAGGAAAAGCAACAAGTAAAACCCCTTCCAAATTGTTTTCTTAGAGAGCCCAATTCAAAAAACTTTGTAAACTCAACTACCTTATTCATTGGTACTCCTAAAAATAAAACAGAAAAGCCTGACTAACCCTTAAACTCACACCAGGCCTAAAAAAGTGACAGAAAAATTATTTAGTTCAAGTTCAGTCACTCTTGGAAATCAGGTTTCACACAGACACCTTGTTTCAGGTCCATTTTCTCACCAGCAGAGTACTAACACCCATCAGCAGGCTCCATTTGGCCCAACTCTCAGGTCTGAAACAACCTAAGCACAGAATTCACAGTCCTGTCACTGGCTGAATGTCTCTCTCGGGATTAGCTATTTCATTTACACAGAAATGAATTAAAAATACTGGGAAGCATGCAAATCCAGAAACATTAAATTGAACTCAACTACTATAAAAAGGGATTCTAAATGGATGGTTTCAATTAAATTCTTTATTAAAGCTACCTCAAAAATATTAGTCAAAGGAAAGATAGGTGCTTGCCAACCCCAAAACAAAGGGAAGGTTGGAAATAAAGCAGGAAATCACACTTTAAAAACCCACACTTTTTAGAAAGACCACCTAAAGCGGTTCACCAAGTAAGAACAATACATCCCTTTTTTGAATATTTCAAAATAAAGAGAAAAAAAACTGGAATGTTGAATAATATAAAGAAAGACAAATTCCTAATTGAAAGTCCTAGCAGTGCTTTCTAAAGGGAGTGACAAATGCTCTCTGCTGAGGTTTACCACACCTCCTCTTTTCCCTCCCTTAGTTAAAATAATCCTTCAAATTCCCAATCCTTATATGAAGGGCAATTATTATTGTGAAATGTTACTGCAGCATTACTAAAGGATGCAATACTAAGTCTGTTTCATGGAACTTAGTTCATTGAGCTAGTTTGCTATCAGGATTGGTTGCTTTCTAAAGAAACCAAAAACATCAGCTCAATTAAAAATCTGTTCACTAGAGAAAACTTCTACAGATAAACATGAATTGGACTTACAAGACCTGTGCACATCAAAACTCCATAAAATCATAATCAAAAGTATAAACGAACCTCATCATGCAATAGAAAATTACAAGAACTTGCTAAATGGCACTATTTAGTATTTCTGATGGTCTAAATATAATAAATATTCTTAGATTTTGATTTGACTCAACCTGGCACACACTGAGCAGTCACCTAAAGAACACGTTTTACATGACCACACGTTACCTGATAGAGCACCGTTCACTTAATTCACTAAGGAATCCAAGGGTTTTTTTAAATTAAACTTAATGTCACTTTAAAAAAAAAACAAACCTTACACATATGAAATTGGATATACCACATGGCATTAATCTTGCACTGAGAATAACAAAGATGACAATATGAAAGAAAGAGCCAAAAGAATTTCAGTGAGTATATTGCAAAGGAAATGGGACCTATGGCCCTTAAAAGAATTTCAAATCGTACAGGAGAAACAAGCTAGAGATGGCCAGCTATGGACAGAGACTAAACACTGCATTCAAATACTTCAGCAATGCTCCTAGTGTAAAATAGCTCTGAGTCAGGGGATGCCTGCACCATACTTTGTACTTATTCCATACTAGTTTTTCCAGATGTCAGCCATACTCCATGACAACTGTTTAACTGTCTCGCAGATTTTTAGGTGAAAGGAGCTGTTGACATGTTTAATCTAATCTCTTATCAGAAAGCAAACTGGTTCCCCTGATAATTGTAGAGTAAAATGAAAGGCTTTAGATAAAGTGTTTTAACCTTCAGTTGCATTCCACAAGCAAAGATGACGTCTGCCAACGTCCAACATGGCAATAGCACAAAGTGACTGGTCCGAGGAGACACCTCGAAAGGGATCTCAGGGATCTTGTTGCAAAGGAAAGGAGAACAAAATCATATGGTTGTCATTCATCTGATCCAGAGGCATCTCCTTCCTAAACCGAAGCCTATAGGTTCGTATGAATTTAAACTTGTGTCACCAATCATCATCTGAGAGAGATCAAATATTTTCTACAGTCCCCACATCCCTAGTATTTACTATGCTCTGACTGAAGGCTGATATTTGAGGAAAATAGGGAATGATGACAGAAAGGTGATGGGGCTGGGAAGGCAACCCCTCTTCACAAAAACTGGAGCAGCTCTCCTGATCATTGCTACCAACTACCAAAGCCAAAGCCTGAAATGTAATTATACTCTTCCAAATGCAAATGTATAGTTAAACACAATGCAAAATTTGACTTAATTTTACTGGTTTAGCAGTAAAGTGTATTTTAATTTTTCTTTTCAGCCACCAATACCTCCTGATATACCAAGGCCAGTGTAAGAGGCAGATTCAGACTCACAAATTACCAGGGTCTGCAGGGTCCATCATTTTTTGCCATGCTCAAATCAAAGCATATTACCCTCCCTACACAAATTCTAGGAATTCTCATAAAGATGCTATCTGTTAGAAAGCTATTTAACATGAACTTAAAATTACTCTCTACCACATCTACTAGTTTAAATGCCATCTGAAGAGAGCAGAGTTCTCCCTACTTTCAGTCTAACAGTATCATCCAAAGACAAGCTTTCCCTCATTATTTCAAGACTAAGGCTAAAGGGTGACCATATCAGCAGTCAGTTATTTTCCGACTCTGATTCAAGACTATAACACTGCTGACTGCATATGTGTGAAAGGTGTACACAAGATACCTGTAAAACCTGAGCGACAGAGGCTCAAGTACCCGACATGCACACGACACCTGCATAAGGCTGCACAGAGAGCACAAACTCTTAGTGACATGTTTCTGAAACGGTCTAAGCAGTGAAAATTCAACTTGAAATTCATTTAATATATGTGCATCAAAATGCATGAAGTTCAGACCTGCTTGTCTCAATTCTGATGTATTCTTCTGAATCACTCTTTCTTGTGCCCCCTTCTCACATAAAGAAAATAAGATTATAGGCTTTTTCTTTCTGTAGTATACAAATCATTCTGAAAATGCTGAGCTGCAGATATTTGTGTACACATTGGTCTCGGCATCTAATTACTGTGTGATGGTACATACATTCACTAAAATAAACTGTCCCCATCCTAATCCTACCAGGAAGAATATCCAACCAAAATACAAAGTAAAAAATATTTTCATAAATACATATTGAATCAAGAAACTCAGAATTAATAAACAAATAGAAGTTAGCTTAACCTTTAAAGAAAACAATACATATGTATTTAACTACATTGGCTTTTCATTGGAAATGTACTAATTGAAACAAAAAAAAGAGAGCTATAATTAGCTGAAAATGATACCAAAATACAAAAACACTTCACATTTCAATAAGAGTCAAAAGCAACAGTTGGATCTTATTTTGGGCGGTGAATGAAAGTGTTGCATTTTACTTAATTCACCCTGTGTACAGTAACACAAAGCAACTGAAATTTATTTAATTTAATTTTTCATTAGTAGTATTTTTTTCCTTTTCAAGTGACTATTTAAAGCCTTTCTGTGAAATTAAAGATTTATATAAATGTAAATCCATTATAAAAGAGCAGTTTATACCTAGCTGGCGATGCAATAAAAACATTAACCTCTCCCAGTTAAGTGAAAGATGTGTTTAATTTTTTAAGTCTGCCTTACTATATAGAGCAAACATATAAAATGTATGACACACAAATATAAATTTATAATTTTAGCTAATTAAAGAATGTGAGAATTATTGTATGCAGACCAGGGTTCCACTCAGTATCCTACCTGCAGTTAAAAAAAAATGTGCTGCCCAACACCAGATACTAAGAGAAGAACTGAAGGAAAGGGGAAAGGACACCCTGAAACTTCCTCAAGAGCTGGGGGAGGATTCAGCAGTGTGTAGTTCAGTGATTTCCCAAATTTAGAAGCAGCTGTTATATTTTTCTTCTGCGTAATTACCACATCACCTCGCGAGCTTTCATCATGTACAGCAACCTGGGTGAACACTGAGATCCAGATGTTCCCCCACCCACTGCGTGCTCTGCTGTTCACCAGTGTGAGGGCAACAACCCGCAGCTTTGACTCAGCCCTGCTGTTCCAGTCCTGGAGGACCCAGTGGGCAGTCACTTCCCACTTACCCTCTCCCGCCACTTGCTGTTTTCCAGTCAGTTCCGCTACTTTACATTTACTCAGTCTAGAATTGAAGCCAACAAGAACCAGAAGCTTCTTTCACTTCGTGAGACCACCACGAGAACTAAACAAGGTTTATAATAATGTGAAAATTAGAGTATAAGAGTGGGATCCACTGCTATCTATCAGATAAAGAAAAGGCTGAGCTTACTGCAATTGCCCCACACTAGCAGAGTCTAATTAAAGATGTTCCATTAACAGCATAATCGAAGAGCAAAACCTTACACAAAGCACTGAACACTGATCAGATCTCTCAACATGAGGCTATGGAAAAAAGCTTGATGCTTCAAAGTACAGAATGCTCACAGACTAAAGCACAATGTCATGTGCTTAAATGTTAAGAATATGGATATTGCCATGAAAGCTGGAGAGGGAGCCTGTGCACTCTGCTCCAGCAGAACAGTGAGTAATTAGTGACATCAAACCCATCAGGCAAGTATGAACGTTGCCCTGAGCACTGAAGGAGCTGCAGGTGCTCAGACATTTCAGAATAAGACTCCTGTTTTTGCTAAGCCTGCCAAACTTAAAATGCCATTTTAAAACAGTTTCACATTTCTACAGAAACATCTTCACTTCTAGGGACTCAGAGCTTTCAGCCACGATTTGTATAACCTGAGCTGTACCAGTTACACGTGTCTGGTTCTGGTCAACAATGCTTCATGTTTCAGCAGCTGTATGTTTAAAACACACTACAGTGCTCTCAGAGGTACACTGGGGATAAACAGGTTAGAAACCTAGTTTGGAGCACAATTTCAACCAGAAAAAATTGTAAAGCTACTCCACATACTATTTGCTTTTGTGGGAGTTGTGACTGCAGCTTCTGAGCCGATGTGCCACAGCAGCGCTGTAAATATCCCTCTCATTTTCCTAACCATCTCTTAGGAACAGCACTACGTCAGACACTGGAAAATGTGTCCAGTGACGGAATTTTTTGTGCTTTTAAAGTATAATCTTGGAACATTTACAACTGACTATTCTTTTTCTTATTAAAATGTTTGTTGCCTTAAATGTCCGGGAATATGGAACATTTGACTACAATCAAACTGTGCATGTAAACACACAAAACTAGAAAATTACAAAGCAGATGAAGAATCTTTTTTCTTTTTTTTTTTCCAAAGCTGTAATTCTTTCTCAAGTAAGTGTTTCTGTGTTTTTAAGTAAGAAATTGTGAACACATTTGTACAGAATGCTAAAATGAGAAGTTCAAAGAGGGAACACTCACAATGTGATATCTGCAGAACAAAAGTATCTAAGCTAGCTTGTAATCCTAAAAAACACTTTACTCCACCCAAAATTTGTTTTCTGTCTCACAAGTCCAATTAATAATTTTAATATAAATGGTATGTTCTTCACTTTCTTTTATATATCTTTTGGATATATTAGTGTGCCAGCTAAGTATACAGAGATAAGACACTGTATAAATAAAAGTAGATAATAATACCTCCACCCCCCAAAAGGAAAAAAAAAACCCACGGGGTGGGGGGGTGCAATCTGCAATTAAAACACTAAGCAGCTAAGATCCCACTATGATTTTGATTCTAGACTTGAGACTCTTGGAATGTGCTAAGCCGTTCCACAAAGCTCATTTTTCTTACAGGAAGTGATCTAATATAAAAAGTACTTTACAGTTTTCAATCAAGAGAAATACAGATATGAATGTATTAAGCCAATATCTATAGAGCAAGACATTAGGTCACTTCCTGACAACTAATATCTAAAATCAACATTTGTTACTGCACAAAAGTGTGTTTCTACAGCATTAGTTGAAACAAGAACTTGGTATTTTTGCAGAGTGGGTATATTGGCTCTGCTACCTCTGTAATCATTGCTGATGCATAATCCCTGCCCTGCCACTCCCCTGCATGTCACCCTCCAGCGTCCCTTCCCCACAGCTCTGGCACATTTCACTACACCCTGCTAGTTAGAAAACAAGCTTTTTTTTTTTTTTTAAATTTAGCGGATTCAGAAATCTTTCTGTGGTAAAACCAAAACTTGGTTAGATAGTCCAGCAGTGACTATAACAGTTCTTTTGAGGGAGAGGAGGGAAGGAGTCCTTCTTGAGAGAAGGGAGAAATAGAAAAGGGAGGTGGCTGTTTGTTTTTCAGAGCAGTGTGGCAAAAACATAGTGCTCAAGAAAAAAAGAGGCCTCAGTGGGGAAGGGAGGGACAGACCTGGCAATAATGGAAAGTCTGGTCCATAACAGGAGGCTCATAGGCTCACAGAACATTAAATATTGATAATGAGCAAATGTGCTTGGTCTTTTTAGTCCCTGGTCTGCAACCCCTCCACGGTCTGACTGACCTGGGGAAACATTAACAGAGCTTACATAGTGAGCATCCTGAAAGCTGGAAGCATGTAAATGTAGCAAGAAAAGGCACCTGTGCCAAAGGGCAGGTAGATATCCCTGAGCAGGGAAGAGCCAGCAAGTGGAGTGAGCAATGGAGAGGCTGGAATGGCCACCCCACGGCTGCGCACGGAGGCGGCCACGCACCATTGACTCCCTGGGCTTTTCTCAGTACTCACAAGTTTCTTGCTGAACAATCCTAACCACAAAGCAAGCTGTAATCTAAAAATCATGCCACAACTTGTTTAATATGTTGAACCAAAACTGAGATGACTAAGAAATAAAGCCAATGTTGCTGAACTGGCTACGGCTGCCTTTTCTGCAACATGCATAAATGTGGGCTGATCCTTATCATTTAAGATGGAACTTGAAGTTTTTCCCTTCAGTGTGAAATTCTATTTGCGAACTGTATGTGGCACAAACAGTGATTTCTGATTTTAAGTTTTTATTTCAATACTTAACTTTTTCTTCATGTACTTTTTACAAGAGGTATTTTCAGTGGAAGAAAAACTGAACCAATGTAAGGTTAAGGACATGACAGATCACTGCTGTGTCTTACCCTTATTGAGCTGTCTTTGGTGGTTTGTTGAGCTCTAAAGCATTGATATTCAGCTCAGATAAGCACGTTAAGAGACAGCTACAGACATTTAAAAATAAGTAACTTCAAAACACTATAAAGACAATGCAAGGGAAAAACAAAACAGAGGAAACAGACAGAAATCCAGTCCAACCAGGTATGAACCTGACTCAGTAGAAACCACCTAAGCTTACAAAAACTTTCTGAAGAAATAGGTGAGTGCAAACTATCTCGATTGCATAGTGAGCAATTTCGTATCTATCACAAATGACTTAACTGCCTAATAACTCTGTGCCTCTCCTACCCACAGCCCTTCCCCCGTAAGCATAGTCTTGCAGCACATTAAAAGTGAGATTTTTTTGGTCCTCTGAGAAGTTCAGTGACTTCCAGTCACTAAATAACTTAGTAAATCATGCTACTATTCTGCACAAGAATCAGCAACAGTAGTCTGTAAGCCCTGACAGCTGAAATCTCACACTTACTTAGAGAATTTCTCCCATAATTAGCAGTTTATACAGAGAACTCACTTCTAAATGTGACACATACACTACACATAAGTTTTATGTAAAACAACTTTCAATTAGATTTACAAAATATCTACAAAAATAAAGACTGTGCTTTTGAGTTATTCAGAGTAAGCTTATGAGTAAGTTAAATGCAAATTTCAGAAGGAATGGGATCTCCAGAGTTTAAAAATACCATCAATACAGCAAGGAAGTTTAGCTCCAGTGGATACATCATTCATGTAAAACTCTGTTCCGGTAAAACTTTCTCAAACAAAAAGTCACAGTAACTCCACACTCAATAATTGACTGGTAGAAGAAGAGCTGGAGCGTCATTAAGTGGTTCCTCACTTCTCTGTTCATTCACTTTCCTATGCATTCAAGTACATTAATGAGACGTTTGACATTAAATATTGTTTAACTGATAACATACATTCTTCTGCATGTGTTCTGGTGACAAAGAGAACTTAAAATCATGGTCTTGTTTTTTGTCTTTTTTAACACAGCAGCCATCTTTTTCTGCCATCTGTTAACAACTGATTTAATGAAATAGGAGAAGTCATCTTTTGTTGCTTCATCCTACATGAGATTCTGAAACTGACTGGGCCAGTGTTTAGCTTAGTCTGTTATTCCCAATGTAAGCTGCAAACCCTGTGTACTCTATACCATTAGAGCATGATAACTTTGTGGACTTTGAAGGCTTTTTTAGATGTTCTACCAAAAAACATAAGTCAATACATAATTAAAACATTTATGATTTTACTTCCTTTTTTTTTAGCCAAAGATGCTAGCTAAAACTATCTGCCAAAGTATTACACTTCAAGTCTTTTAAGCCTTTAATTTCCTTATATGCTGAGTTTCATTACAGAATGAACAAACAAGCAGTAGACACACACAACCACCGAACACCTTAAGATTTAGAAGTGATGGAATTTTTTTCCTCATGACTCTCATTCTTAGATGATTTAAGGTCACATTTAAGGTAACATGCACACCTTGCTTTTACTCTTAAATGTGAAGCTGCCTTGAGCTGAACTCTAGTCATTCTACAGTCACTAAGCAAATACTCATTCTTAAATTTATTCCTCTTACCAAGCATTTTGAAATATTGATTTATTTTCTCCTCTCCAGCCTCTACACATACCTATGGTTTCTGGCAGGTCCAAGAGCTCATTGTGCTGCAAGTCAAGGTTGGTGATCTGTGTGCAGCTTCCAATCTCTTCAGGAAGATGTTCAAGCTGATTGTGCGCTACATCCAGCGTTATGAGGTTACACAACTCACCTGAAAGCACACAAGAAAACCAAAACATCAAGGTCTTTAATGTACAGCTCCAGATAATGAACTCCACACAGAGATTAATAGAATCAGACAAGATTTTGGAATAAACTGAAAAAAGCTATTGCTACTATAAAGTGACATAAATAAAATAAAGTATTACAGGACCATAATTTCATCAGTCAGACCTATAACATGATCCACAATTTTGAAAAAACTCAGATAAAGCTTTTATAGATTCTCTGAAGAAATCTTATTTATTCATTTTCTTCTGACAGTCCAAGCTATGGAATAAAAGTACAAAACCTATACCTCACACTTGTTTCAGGCTGACCAGAAGCTTAAAGCATCATGGAGTAAACAAACTGTATTAAATTTTGACACATTAAGATCTTGTTTTATACCAATAATTACTTTAAGACACAAAATCAACAATTTAGAGACATCAAAATTGTTTGACTGGCAACCTAGATAATCCAAAGTCCAGAGCGCTATTTTCAATCATTTTTAGTCATCACAAAAAAGGCAATGTATAATAAGTAAAGAGTATGCAAGAAGATCTTTAGCAAATAAAAATTTGAAATAAAGGGCTTATCTGTTAAACCTTTAAAAAGTCTGGATTTGTGTAGAGTTTCAAGCTACTTTACACTGAACTGCTTTATTTCTGACATTTACACACTAATTTAAAAGCACAGCTAGGCACAACTCTACATACAGTAGTTTCACCTGTTTTAGTGACAAACACTGCGTTCTGAGCAAAAGCTTGTTGGGTTAAAAAAAACTAAACTAACAACCAAAATACAACTGTGTGCATGAATACAAGTGCATGTTTTTATATTTTCTGCATCTGATGGAGGTGAAATTAATGCATATGATTTGAACAGCTTTCAACTCTATCCACTAAAGATGAGGTCACTGCGTTTGTGTGTAAGAGCATGACTCAATGAGTAACAAATGTGGAAAAGCAGCAAATCCTTTCTGAGGACCAAATGTCTATTTTTAAGCTTCAGTGTCGTATCTTTGGCACAATCCTTTAAGGATTTTCCCACAGGCCTGCAGGACTAGCTTGGGCAAGCTCTGATGTGTAGAGTCAGATGTCTACCCATTAGATCAGCAAATACTCACAAATGGTGATCTAATAAACCATAAAATATTTACGAATTCAGACTCTATATTAGAGTTGCAGGCATCTTGTAGCCACAATACTTACTGCATAGCACAGAACAATTGTGAAAGGCCAGGGGAAAAGTCAACCTCAACAGCTTCATTATTCCATTTTTCTTAGATGGTTAACATATAACTGATCTTATTTCCTTCATTTAGTAACCCAAACTGGGATGTTCTTCTAGAAACGAGGCAGGTGGAAATGTAAAGATGGTGGTTAAGGAGCTCCTCCACCACTGTGAGTGTCCCCTCCCTTACACCAGCATTCGAGTGTATTCCAAGCAACCAGAGCCAACAGCCAAACATGTTGTATCCAGCACTGCATAAACCACATCAATGCCATTAATATACTGAAGAAAGAAAAAACTGAGCAAGAGCTAATGGTCCGTGGTAGGGGCATCTTTTTATTATTCATGAAAACAAGTGGGCAAAGTGTAGAAGGTAACAGAAGGAGGAAGAAAAGCTCGAGGAAGACTTAAATGACCCTCCCTTAAAACAAACAAAACAAGAGCCCCACAAAATTTTACTGAAATAACTCAAGAACTTTCACACACTTCAGGGCAGTAGTTTTCACTTCATGATTGCTGTTTTCATTTGTTTTCACTTCAGACCATAACCAATGATGGCAGATTTGAAATATGGCATAAATTTCATTTCATCGCACCAATTTCTCATTTACTTGACTCTTCCCACTCTACATCTGCTGAAGCTGAAGAAATACTTGGGGGTTTGCAGCAACATGTGCTGCACTTCATTTTTGCACCTGCTGAAAACTTTGACAACAGCAAGCTACGTGTTTGAAACAAACATCTTACCAGCTAATTCTGGGGAGGAGAAACAAGAAAAGGGACGCCTATTCCTCCTTAGATAACTGAGGGCACACTAACACTTTGGTTTAATTTGGATAGCCATACTTAATATTGTTATATTAAAGGTGCAGGCATTATTTTAAAAAGAAATACTTGTAAATATTTAATAAAAATTCTGAATTTTAAAGACTGTCCGACAAAATTTAGACTTTAGAGCAGAAATCAAGCAGAAGTTAAAGCCCTGTCATGAAACAGTGACTTAAGGAAAGAAAATTCAAGATATATTGTAACAATCAGCTTTTGGTGCACACTGCTCAGTAACGAATCTTGATCTTGGACATAGGAATACTTATGATTTGACAGCATTTCACCAAATTGTGGGGTTTTTCCCCCTAACAGTAAAAGGAGAGGGGAGGCAAAATGCTGTTGGCACTGAAATTCTTTCAATATGTTGATTGGAATTTCTGAGACCGAACACAGAGAGCATGCAAGCCAACAAAAAGCACTCAAGGCACATTTCTCAAAATCTTATATCCAATATGCTCAACAAGGTGAAAAATGTTCAGGTCATCTGGTAGAGACTCATCTTCACATGCAAAGGCATAGGGAGGGTGAGCTGTGGGTGTGAGTACTCAAATACAGGCTGTCCAAGTATGGGTGAGACCCATGAGGGTGAGTAAAGGGAAAAGCCCTCCAGAGCCCCTCAGACTGAGCGCTGCCACTGCATGGGGCTTGAACACCTACTGTGAGATACAAGGAAGAGCAATTTGGGGATGGTCACAGTTGTTATGGAATCTTTAGGGAAGGGGAAAGGGAGGAACCAATGCAGTTTAGAAAGGACAAGTATGGGGTAACAGAGGAATAAGAAAATAAATGAGTCCAGTCCCTTACAAACCAATGCTGGTCATGCCCTGTGGCCAGGCAGCACCACCCGCCCTGTCTTCTCCTTAAACTCTATTTTCCTGGGTGAGAAGCTCTCTGCTCTGCATGCACAGAGGTCTGAGCACCAGGAACACTGCAGGTAATGTGAGCAGCACCACTGGTGCTGGAAAACATCCCAGTATGTGGGACGAGAACCCTTCTGGGCACAGAGAGGGCACTGCCAGACCAGCAGGGACAGAACAGGGGCAGCTCCTTCCCCACTGACTGACGGCTGGGACTTGCCCCGTGAATGGACACGCTGTGCACTGCACTGCTGCACAACAGCAGCTCTGTCAGAAGTGACACCACAGTAAACACATGGCAGAAACAATCTGTAAAACAAATAATGATCTCCAAGAACAAAGAGGCCAAACTGATGGCCATGTGCATAATGCTCTTCCTAGGAGCCAATGTTGCAGTGTGTGAAAGCATCCTTCTTATTGTCTGAACAGCAGCAGTTGTACTGAAGGAACTGCTTATCCAAAAAAAAATAAGTTTCACCAAGATACAACTGAAATGTGGCATTTTTGCTTTGCCAGGGTAAGAACCATATGTCAAAATCAAAGTTTTCCTAAAAGGAAGATTTCTTCAGGCACAAAAAGAAAAATGGATAACGAGCGAGGAGCTCATGATCTTTTTCATGTTAAAAGAACCAACATTTTTGCTTTTCTGGTGTACTTCTTAAACTTTGCTGAAACATATTTGTATCTTGATTTAACAGAATTACGTCCACTAGAAATGTGCTGCAGATCAAAGTCAGCCTTAACCAGAAAGCAGTTCCCTAAAGAAAAACCCATTCCTGTTCACCATGTGAACAAGACACAGCTCCATCATCACTTCACCAAAGGACTGTTCCAACACCAAAAAAATCACTGCAGGAAGGTAAGCACTACTGTAGGGAAATATAACCACAGGTAAAATGAATTAACCTTTTTCTTATCTACTTTTTGTCCAAAACAGACAAGACTTAAGCTCACAGTAGTGAATAAAGGATTCTCCATGGACTACCTGCAACTGCACTGCAGGGACAAGCACCCTCACAACAATTGAAAAATAACCTAGGAGGTGCTGGAGTTTGAGGTTAGTTGTTGTTGGGGGAGTTTTTTTACCTTTTCTTTAAAAAATATATCACACTGTGATTGCAAAGGCAAAAAAGCAATTAAAGCTCAAAGCCTGCCAAGAAAGCAGACAGGAATTACATATACTAGTTGGTTTGACAATAAAAGATTTTGAAGTAGAAGCAATCCCCTATGAAATACATAAAACAGTTTCTCCATACATAACTTTCACAAAACAGTTATACCCTCTCATGTAGTTTTAAAAAAATAGTATTTTAAAAGGCTGTACGAGATTTAAAAAAAAAAAAGTTACAAAATTCACATGCATTTCTCAGAGAAAACAGTTTGTGAATACTCCAACAACCTTCCAGTTCAAAAACTTATTAAAAATACAGCTAAGTATTCCTCTCAGGAATCCTTAAAAGAGGAGGGCTGGGCAATCACCTCATTGTTGGTCTCATACGCACAAAGAATAAATGTTATAGTATGACAAAGCTAAATGTACCTGCTGAAAAAAACCCAGTATTATAAAATGACTAATATTTTCTGCATAATGAGGCAGAATTATAGTCCCATTTCATGGCCAACTTTGAAAGCCTGTTATGAAAAGAGGACCAGGTTACATGCCCTGACTTACGTAACTCTGAAAATTCTTTTTGGCCATTTAAAACACGAAATACAGCTTCTTAGAAAGTACTGTGGCATACATAAATTAACAGTCGTGTATGGAGACAGTATATAGGTCAATAGCAAAAAGGCTTCAGCATCTTCTAATTCACTGAGTGGGCTCCACTCTTGGATGGCAAACACAATTTGTAATGTAGCCTGTTTTCCACTGGATTAATGCCGGGCCTGCCCATGCTTAAGCAGATTGAAAATTATGAAATCCTTCACAACATGATAAACCCTGGGCCAGATGACACAGCCAGGGGATCAGGACTCTTACGGAAAGTACAAGGAAGAGGAGAATGCAAATATTAGTGGGACTTCAGGATGGTGTGTCAGAACACTGGGTGGAAGCTAGTTTGGAAAGATCAATTATCCAAACTCAGCTGGAAATAAGTCACACCATAACTTTGTATGTTCTCTGTTGGCAAAGCAAAAAAGAAAAAGGAGAAAGAATTTTCAATCTATAAAACTCTTTGGGACAAGTATTTTTTACAGTTTCAGAATCTTTTCCCTCTCTCTGAGATCTGAGTACATCAGTGTGACAGACAGCCTGAGGTCTTTGCTGTGCATTACCCATTGCCCAAAAGAACAGTTAAGCAGTTAAGAGCTATTTTGAATTATTACTGCACAACTATAACTTACACAGAAGAGTTACTGAGTAGAAAGAATGACATTTTCATATGGTCACAAGTGACTTATATACCAAAGTTAAAATACTCATGTAAGTAAAAATAAGCACAGTAATATTATTTACAATTTGCAGGATGCACAACAGGATCTAGTTATGGGAACCACTCAAAAACACAGAAGTCAAGCGCAACTGAAAAGAGTCAAAATCTGGCCTAAAACAAGCCTCAACAAGACACCGCAGCAAACCCCGTTTTATTTATTGTTTATAACTGAAAGTAACAAATATAAATAAAATTAAAAACATGTTCAAACAACACCTCAAGCATTAAAAAAATGTAGAAAAAACAGTCTTAGGAAGGGTTCAAGGCAGGGTTTGAGGTGGACAGTAGAAACTCAGAGCCAAGACAAAAGTGAAGGCTTGCACTTACCAGGGAATAACCCTGTGAAGAGATACAACAGAGAGAAACAGTTCTGCAGTGAAGGACCAGGGGGTTCTGGTGATGCTGAATCTGGGATCCTGTCCATTCTGAGTGTGGAACAAGCTCTCAAACAATAAAGGCTAACCACCTACCAGGCTACATTAGCAAGGGCAGCCTGAGGGAAGCGATTATTTCCCTCTGTTCAGCACTTATGAAAGTATTCAAACAGTTAAAATAATTGCAGCATTGATCAAAAAAAAAAAAGCTGGTCTTCTAACAAGCTGTCAGTATTTACTGGAATTACACTTGGGGCATCATCCCAGTAACCTCTGCAAGTAGATCAAAAAGGCAGGACTACTTAATCATTATCCTAAAGCCAGTCTGAAGAAAATGTAATCAGAAGGAATTTGACTAGCTGACAAGACGAAACTGAATCCCCACAAGAGCTTTCATGGGAATCACAACCCAAACACCAAAGCTGAAGCTGGCCAAAATCAAGTCCTACACCTTTCCTGCAGCTCAAGAAAACCACCAGAACTGGATCAAATAAGCAAACTGGATCTTCTCTGACTTGTAGGGAGCAACACACATGTATCAATGTTTATTCCACTTCTGTTCACAACTCCATGCTTTTATCATGTTAGAATACAAATATATAAAAATATTCCCAACCACTGTTTGCAGACATTAGCAGGCCAGCTAATCCCAGAAACATAACTTGTTTTCCTTCAAACTGCTGAAACAGAAAAAGGAGATCTTAAGTACAAATAATGTAAATAACATGTCTTTATATTGTCAGATCTGTTAAAAAAAGGGGAAGTGAAATTTAGAGCATCACTGAAAAGCTTTGCAACTAACAAGTCATTTTAAAAAGGAGGCACCGTATTCAGTATGGAGTGAGTAGACATGAACTAATGTGGCTGCACACATCTGGTTCACTGTCTGTGCTACTGAAAACCAAACAGGTGCAAGTGTTGCAAAAAAGAGTTTCGAAGCAGTGAAGAAACCACAAATGATCTCAATATTGGGTAGATGGGGGAAGAGAAGAACAGAAGAGAATCTCAAAGACATTCCAAGTCTGGTGTAGGCAGATTCCCTGAATTACATTCTAAAAATATTTCCCTTGCAGAACAGCCCTGACCAGATTTTCCTTAGAATAAGAGTTGCATTCACAGACAGAAAATGCAATATTTGGAGTCTCAAGTAACTTGCAGAAACTATGCAAATGTAATTTCAACCATGTTGACAATATTATTTCTATTTGACAATATTATGTCTATTTGAGCTGTGCGTGCTAAGACAACAAAAATACTCAAAACGGGTATAAGATGCAACCTAGTCTTTGCAAGGAAAACATTATCAACTTGATTGTGCAAAACAATGCCTTCAGCACAACATGGAGGAATGCAATAAAAGTCCAATGCAAGAAACAGTAACAGCTTAAGTAACAGCCTGCAAACTGAAACATTTGCTTGGCCTCATCCCAAGACAGTTCCTCTGGTTTTCATCCCTCTCATGCTGACTGTCTGACTCACCAAAGCATTCGCATTCTTCCATTCTAATCTTCAACTTTTTGATCTCAGTGGAATGGACAATTTACCAGATAAGGCAATAAAGCTGGTGTCCACCTTGTGAACTCGTTTCCACAATTATCCCTCCAGACTGTCTTTTGGCAAAGCTTTCACATGGAAACTCTTCTGTTACGGTTTTATTTCATGGATGCCACCAGAGATTGAACAGCCAAGTGAACAGGTATGTTCTGCGTTGCACTTGGTAGATGGCAGATAGATAGATAGATAGATAGATAGATAGATAGATAGATAGATAGATAGATATTGATAGGGGGGTTTTCCAACACTTGCGTAACAGTGATCTTTTAGTCAGGAACAACATTCAAAGCAATTTTGTGGACCTTGCTAAGGATGAAAGGCAATTATAGGAGTTTAAAGGGGAAAAAATGGTCAAGCCTAGGAAAGAGGAGTGTACTGAGAATTACTAAAAAGACAAGCTACACCAGAATCGGGAAATCCCTGATATGAAAACAGCTGGATACGGGCAAGGAGTCAGGTTAAGCCTCATATATATCTATTTCTATATATAAACCTACCCTGTTTCAATGCACATGTTTGCTTAGGGCTACACTCAAAAGCAGGATACTGGGCAAGATGCACTCTGAAACAATTTATTACCACTGTTAGGCAGCATGCAATTTTAGGAAGGACTAGGTTCACTAAGAGCAAACCAGAGTAGCTTCGTCATCAATGGACTCTCACCACTATACATAAAAACATAACAAAACATTGTTCCAGGACGGTGGGACTGAGCCGATGCTACCAGGACTCCAACACGCTACACAGGGTTTTGGGGTGCAAGACATGGAAAGCAGGGGAAAAGGAAGAAAAAGAGATTCTGAAAACATGACCTGTTGCATTTTCAACAGCTCTCTGCAGACAGTAATCCACCCTTCCTCAAACCACCTGCAGTGCACTTCACATGGTTTTGTACAATGTGAGCAATCCTACCTGTGAGGCTTCTCAGCGAGCTGAACTGATTCAACAGCTCTGAGTGGGCAAAGTGGCCGTCCTGCTCTCCCTGTTCCAGTTCGTGCTCTCCCACTCCTCCTCCTACACCAGTTCTAGTCTTATTTGGAACTAGACTGATTTCAGCTAACTAAAGTAATAGACAACAAAAGAAGCAAACCCATTAATATTTTTCTGTTAGTTCAGTGAGATAAGTCAGCCCACCAATGTCTCAGGTGTACAGCTGGGAAGCTGTGGGAAAGGGAGTGGATACTGCCCCTTTCAGCATCATGAAGTTATTATACACCAGCACAGCCATTTCATGAAAATTCTGCTAATTTACCTACTCCTGAACAGACCTTTTGGCTAAACATGAAAAAAAAAGACCAAAAACAACCACACACGTGCACAAAAGCAACAAACAAAACCGAGCCAAAAAAACCTCAACAAACCTTTGAACACGTCTTCAGTTAAACGGATTTTAAGTATTTTTAGATCTTATTCAAACAAATCTATTTATATTTGAAAATACAGCAATGTACACCAAGCACCTCAGCTTACTATGCAGTCTATTGAAATAATTTCGATTACATTAAAAATCTAGAAGCAGTGTAGACACTGCGGGAAAAGTGTTAAGACAAGTCCATTAAATGACTAGCAGAAATTAGTTGATAGGTATCTACCTAAAGCTCACCTATAATAAAGTAACTGGGTGCAAAGCAGGGAGAGGTACTGAATCCTGGGGGTGGAAAAAAACCCAGAAACATACACATCTGGTTACTGACTAGAGATAACACTACTTCCTCTTTCTCACTCAAATGATTGTTTTAAATGCAAAGCAACTTTTCCTCGAGTGTAGTTACCTAATTTGTGTTCTTTAACTATAAAGACAGTTTAAAGCCCAAAACAGAGGCAAACTTCAGCTCCTTTCCCAGCAGCTCAGAGCTGGTAGGTTCACCTCCTCTGGGCTTTCCTCAAGACCACACACACCGTAACAGGTCAGTTATTGTAAAGCAGTTTCCAGGACCAGCTGAAATCTGATCAACTGTACCTTTTGCAAACAACACTTTGTTAATTGTTTTACCTTGACTCAGGCGTTTAAGAGAAGTTTTACAGTTAGTTTCAGGTTTCCCCTAAAAGGAATCTGTTTCTAGTAAGTACTAACACTATATGCTTGCACAGCAAGCAGTAGATGTTCTAGATAAGCATCTCTAGAAATATTTTTTTAACTCATTTGCCAGTAGAACAGTTTCTACACATCATCTTTCAAGCAAGGAACACTACCATAGGATTGGAGACTATAAATTCAAAATCTAAGATACCAGATTCTGACAATGTTATGGCCATCTGAACACTATGCAGACAAACAGACCTTGCAGGGAACCTTAGCAAAAGGCACGAAAGTAAAAAGCATAAAACAGATAAAAGGTTATTTGAAAAAATATCAGTAAAAATGAACTTAGTTTGGCATAAAGAGTTAACAGTTTTCTACAAAAATATGGTAGATTGATTTTATTCAGGCCAGTCAACCCAGACTCCAGGAGGATGTCTGATGCAGTAGCATGTAAGATTCAGGTGACTAGATGTTATCAAGATACCTGAGGAATTGACTACAACTTGCTGTGGGCTTAACAGGACTGAAAACTAAATATCAGCATGGATGGATGTTACCTCTCCAGGACTCTTAAGGATCTGCCTCAACGCTGATCTTGCACAGTGCCTTAAGCAATTACTTAGTCAGAAAGCAAGGGTTTTCTAGCAAGCTAGAGGCATTGGAAGAAACAAGTCAATAAAAATAATGGGAAGTGCATGAAGTTTAGCAGTGTAAAAAAAAGATACAGACAGAAATGCCTCCCTCACAAAGAGGGAAACTCATGTGGAACAGTAAATTCAAACTAATCAAGCATACTCAGAATTCAAAACATAAGACAACACAGAATACAAGGAGATGAGTGACAGAAGAAATGGAAATTTCATGTAAGACTACAAACTGTGGTCCCAGTAGTGGCTGGGAAAAGATATGACTGCTGTTGGGACATACAGTGACAGGGCCAATGTAAGGAACAGGGGGAAACTGCTGCATCACTGGCACAATCAAAGACATACTGAGTGTTGGAAAAAAGGTCTCAAGTATCAGAGCACTTAAGACTCCAGGGCCAACTTTCAATTTATTTCAGTAACAGTAGAAGGAGAGTAAACTTTAGTTTATAAGGATGGAGACTAAAGATTCCTACAAAAGTAATTAAAAGGATAATGGCTTACAAATCAGGTGACCATTTATTTTAAAGCAGGAAGGCCCTGAAGTTGGAAAGACTTCCATTTTTATACAAAACTGAGATTTTGTGTTCAGCAATAGGGAAAGCCATCACAAATCTGTAACACCAGGGTAAGATTTCAATTCCATCCCTCTGAGGGAACAACAGCAACATCCCATCTTTCAAGCTGAAGTCCAGGGGTTTTAATTTTCTTTTTGTCCAGGTCAACCTTCTGTAGTTCATCTACCTCCAAAAGACAAAGAAAACCCAGGATTCTGTGGATAGTCATGCACCAGATCAGCAACATGAACACATCATAGTTAAGTGCTGCAAGACTCTTCCTCTCTGGACAAGTCAGTGGGTTACATAAGCTTTGAATTTTTAAAAAATATGAACAAGCACACTACCATACCATTGTGAGCCTTAGGCCTTAGAACAATGGGGTATTTTTAAAAAGAATTTGAAATGCTCCACATGATATTGCTTTATAAAAGATAATGGCTTTATTTTACTTCCTGCTTTGCTGAACAAAAATTTCTGTGTTATTTACAAGCTCATAATATGAGTGTTTGCTTGTATATAGTATTTAGAAACTGTATCATAAAACACACAAGGGATTAAAAGCATTGAGACTTAAAAGGCAAGGGTTTTTCTAAAGTGCACATGTAAAATGTAGAGAAATGACAAGTGTTTAAAAAACCAGAAAAACTTCACTGGAGAGTAAGAAATACAGTTCTCAGCAGTTTCATTTTTCAGCTGTGTTTTCAACTCAAATATTTCATCAAACAAAGAATCATGAAAGCAAGCAAGTAGAAATCAATTACAAAAGTGAAACTATTTTATCTGGCTTTACTATTTGAGGAAAAAGATTTTCAAACGCCTGTTCTGTGTGTCTTGGCAGTTGAAACTGTTTGTGTTACTTAAACTTCACTTAATTTTATTTTTCAGCTGATTCAATTTCAGCAACCTAGAGAAAGTTACTTTGAATAAAAGAGGATGCTGTTGAACATTGTGGTCTCCCTTCAAATTCTTCATAAGGGTGACAGTCCTCTTGCATTTGTGCTTCTAAAATGCCTTCCACAATGAGGTGCTGACCCGTAACAAAGAACATGAGCATTATCACAATACAAATAAAGGCAGGACTAACTGCTGGATACAAAGACAGAAGTAAAACAGTTAATGTTCTCAAGCTGGGGTTTGATAGAGAGCTGAGAATGCTGCCTGGATGCATACCAAGACACTAAAAAAGTACAAATTAAAGAAGCAAGTTACATACTCATGATGCATGTACCTACTAATTTTCTCTATGAAATGGTTACACGTGATCTCTTTCAAGACTACTGTGAACAAACACATACAGATGTTACACGGTTTAATGTAAACTTAACGATATTCAACAAACAAAACAGTTAAGAAACAAAGAGGTTCCAGCAGCAGCAGCAATGTTTGCAGTGTCAAACACACCTACAAAATGCTTCTAAAGCACAACACCAAACGCTAGAATGCAACATCTCACTGAAGTTTTTAATTCACACACTGGTGTTAATTGAAATTCATGCAGCACTATCCCCAGCTGAACCTCAAAAGCTGTCTCTTTGCCAGATTATATCTAATTACTGAGCCACAAACAGATCCAGGTACAGGGTTATACAATTGTTCAAGCAGCTGAACTAGCCACAATGTATTCAATGTATGTAGAAACACACAGTATGTGGGGATTTTTTTGTTACATCAGTCCATGGTTTCCAGTATGATTTGCTGATGAGTAAAAGATTCAACAAGACTGTTGAACTAAAACCGGTGTCAAAATAGGTGAAAATTATAATTCCTTTGCTCTCCCATGGGAAATTCACAGGATTGCCGAGATGCTCATGTGAACTCAAAAACGTGTGGATCAGAAAACAAACCACATGGACCATTTTGTTTTTGCCTACCAAAAAAGTGTTTCTGTCTCTCCAGCAGAATCCACCCCTAGTAGCTGCTACAAGGGAGCCAAAGCCTCAGACCCACAGCTGGTCTCCCTGCACTTCTTCACTGCTGTTATCATGCCCAAAGCTGTCTCTACTGGACACTGCTAGTGATATGATCGGCATTTTCAGACAAGCCCAGGAGTTCCTGCCATCAAGAACATGTTATCTTAGGTATCTTTCATATCGAGGTGCAAGAGAAAAAGGTAAACACTGCTGGTTTGAGAAAGATCTGTTAGGGATACAAAACAGCATTTCCCATCCTTTGCAAAATTAGCGAGCACAGGGGCCAACTTCAGAAACAACATACTCACGCACTGGCTTGGACAACAGGAAAATGTCCTACATCAGCTTTTAGAAACAGGGCATGGGAATTATTACTCACAGTGTTTTACAAGGGTTTTTTCCACACTTGAAGAAAGTCAAAGTAGTTTCTTAACTACATGAAGGTTATTTTCCCCCTCCCTCTAAAAGGACTAAGCTATGTTTGTATTTTAAAAACTGGTAATACATAGAAAGAAAACCTGCTGATGAGAGAATCTCACTTTTATGGGGCACATATGTTGTTCAAACATTTCTTGTGAACAGTGTCATAAAAGCAACAACTTAGAAGTTCTTGATATACAGCTAGTCCAGCACAATAAACTATTTAAATTAATATACTATTTCACCATCTTTCAAATTTTTGTAACAATGTTTGGAAAAACAAGTACTATTCATTAAAAAGCCATAAGAATCACCAGCCATGCATACAACGCTTGATCACTTTGGAGGTCATGTATTAATACAGTCAGGACTTATAAAAGGTAGACTTACACAAATCATTAACCTACATTATTAACTGTTACAGCACCCAACAGCTTGCTCATGGTAATGGCACGTAGTTCCTTATTTTACCTTGTATTACCGTGGTCACACCCCTCTGTATCATGCCTATAATGTGTTTATAACTTGAACCAGTTCATAAATGATTTATAAAGAAACCTTAAAATGAAAAATGCCCCTGCATGTCTTTTTTTTTATTATTTCTTTTAAACCATCTGGGCTCTCAAGACACAATATGTGAGAGCACAAAGCAAAGATGAAAACAAGACACATCTGATTTTAAGATGACAGATGAAGAAAAAGGGCTTTTGTTGTTTTATAAAATATATATATCCAAGGTACTGACTGCTCCCTATTAAGCTAATAGTGGAACTGTATGATCGAGAGCATAATTTCATGAAGTTTTAAACAAGGGGCAGTAGGAAAAGTGACATTTATTTGCACGTGACTGAACTGCAAAGTGAACACAAGAAGAGATTTAAACTTTCATCAGTATAATTGCTTACCAATCTCAGCAGGTAGTTGCTTGATTTTGTTCTCTCGTATGCTAAGCATGGTGAGTTTTGACAAGTTTTTGATATCCTTTTCCACAGTAGTTATACGATTAAAGCGTAGGTAAAGGGTGGCGAGAGAGCCCAGCCTGTACACCACCGACGGGATTTCCCTCAGTTTGTTATGCCGCAGGTCAAGCATGCGCAGCTTCTTCAAGTTATCAAGAGAGTCAGGCAAACTGGTGAGTGAGTTTTCACTCAAGGCCAGTGTCACCAGGTTCACAAGACAGCCCACCTCTGCCGGTAGGCACTGCAGTTTGTTACTGTATAAATAAAGTTCTGTTAACTGCGTTAGCTCTTTGATAGCTGATGGAAGCATGTGTATAGACCTCTTGGACAAGTCCAAGCGCATGGAATTCTCTTCCCGGCATTTATTTAGCTCTTTGATCACCTCAGCATTGCTGGATTTTTTGCGAGTACCTGTGGCTGGATTAGGTCTTTTTATCGTATTGTCCACTGAAAAAGCTACCCCAGGCTGCGTGCCACTGGAGTCCTTCTTTCCATCTTTGGCATCTTTCCCTTTGGTCTTAGGCTCCTTTTCTTTGCTCTCTTTCCCAAATCCTCCAGAGGCTTTAGCCTCCTTCTCCCTTTCCTTTGATGATGGGACTTTTGGATCCTTCTCTTTACAGTCCTTTTCTTTTCCTAGATTACTACTCATGGTGACTCAACGTTTAGCAAGCACCACATGAAATCTGTTTCTGAAGTCCACAAGAACAATGCACTGCTGAGGCAACAAGGATCCTTAAAACATGCAAGTGTTGAACCAAGGGAGGAGCTTCAGAGGTGTGATACCCATTTGCTACATATTGGTTCTGAAGGCACTCTTTCCTAATCCTGGTTTCAGGAGATTCAGCTGTAGAGATCAGGTCAAATGCTCCGTATTAGTATTTCTGGAACACAGAATGAAGAGAAGCCAAAGTTAGTGTAAATATAAAACTTAATTTCAAGAGAAATGTCAAATGTTTGTACATCGAACCTGTGCTCGCTAACTCAGGTTAATGATTTGTCCTTCTGTTCAACAAATGTCAGTGAAAAACCCAGGGTAAAACCAAAAATACTACACGTATTGCTCAGAAGACCCACTGTGGTAGAAGAGCTATACTAATTAGTATACATGTGGAAAGAAAAATTACAGTTCTTAAACATAATACTGCCTTCAGTACTGCATCTGAGTCATCGTCTTACATCTTACCTAGTTCTTAGCATAACACTCTGGTCATAAACATGAATATTCTCTCTCCCCTCCATGCCCAATCAGTCAATAAAGATCTGCTATAATTTTAAGTGCCCAACTCCTCAAACAAACCTGTACAGGCTTATTCTTCCAGCACAAAAGTGTCCCCATTCTATCTACAGTGAAATCTAATACACTATGGTAACACAAATACTTTGCCTTGAGATCCCTTTTCTGACCAGCTCTGAACCACAGGTCTCTGCTTTTAATGTAGAGCAGAACACTGTCACCAGCTTCAAGTGCACTGAAGACCCAAACACAAGGATTTTTAAAATAAACTTACCAAAAAGCCAACTGCAAACCCAGAAAAAAATAACATGCTTCAAGACAAGCAAAACTATGGAGTTTCTCTTGAGAATAGGATACTTTGGTCAGTATTTTCAATCTTTCCCCCCTCAATGACTATAATGCAGCCTAATAAGTGAACAGAAATCTGAAACCTATAAAGCCCCATTTACATTTTTACAAAATCATCATGTATCATGGGAAGTAGGTTTGCTTCACATTTCAATTCAAAACACATGACAGGCTCAAGAACTTCATGATTCTGGATACTCCAGAGAAGTTTTTGAATGTATCTTCGTGGAAGAAAATAGTTAACAGCAACAGTAACTTCATGTCTCCATGTTAGTCCACCTTTTGGCCTTGTTATGCAGCGTTCACTGATGAAGAAAGTTTATTTGTGTCTCAGAAGAGTACCTGGTTTCCCCAGATACCTGAGCTATGTTAAAATACCCTGAAAACCTCCACAGGAGCTGTGTCGCTGTGCTGGCATTCCAGCTTCTGCACGAGTTCACAAACCTTCTAATCAATATCAGTTGGATGATATTTTGCATACTTAAGGCATCAGCAAGTACTATAAACAAATATTTTTTAACAAAGCTCAAGTAACTATTTTCAATTGCAGTCATGCTACATCTGTTTACCTTCATGTATAAACATATACATGGAGAATGTAAAGGTGCACGCTTTGCTCCATATATATATTCATTCACATTTTTTAAAAAACGTCAAGAAAATCTGTATAAGGATGGTAAGGACAGGCCACTTTACCTCAGCTGCATATCATGCTGTTTAGTAACAAAGCTCAAAAGAGAACCTGCCTCAGGAGGCGCCTTCCAGTCCTGATTCATTACAGCTGCAGTATCATAAAATGTGTGCTACAAACCTCACAATACTAAAAATAAGGAAAAAAAAAAAGAAAACATTGCCTCCAGTTACTGTGTTCTGGACCACTCTGTTGTACTGGACCACGGCTGAATGCTACCAGCAGCAAGCAAAAACAGTTTTTAACTTGGAAATTTTCTGCACTGTTGAGTTTAGTAAAGCAGCACAAGCAGGTTCTTTACTGTATCCTTAAGATTTCCACACAGCTTTCACACCATTCATTAACTTGACCTATCCTCAAAATTACTAACCTCACTACATTGTATTTTAAAACTTGTTCTCAGCACTGTATAATCTACATGCTTGTAAAACTCCAGTAATAGGAGATGCAATTACTCCAAATGCAAAAGCACAGCTGACTAAAGGGTGGGAGCCTGAAATGCCTGACAACATGTTTTCAGTATGAAAGGTAACACAAAGAATCGAGAACTAACACGGTTTCTAAATTCTGGTAATACACCAAAAACTCAGCCATGAAGCAGTGTCAGAGAGCTACTGCTCCACGTCAGGCCCCTAAATTGCAAAATACTCAAAGGGCTGCTGCTCTCATGAGCTTTCAATTTAATCAAATTTGGACACACCAAGAGATTTGTTTCATTTTTTATGTGCACAGCAGCTGAAGGAGGTTTTGAAAGAGCCTCAGAAAGGAAAGACTGCTGGAGATTAGTACTGCTGAAAGCAGCTGGGTAGTGTAAGTGCTCCAAATAATCTGCAAGCATTTCACTGCCTTTGTTAGCAATATCTTTAATTGTACCTAAAAAAAAGGGGGAGGGGGGCACTCCCTGTTTGAACATGCCAAATTAATATTTCATTTTCTGGTAAGGAACAAAAATCTTTTGCTATACAAAAGACTAAAAATCGAAAAGCCACTAAAAAGCAGTATCTGAAACAACGAAAATTCAGAGCAATACAAAGGGTTATGACTAGAGACTTCAACATCACCTCACACTTAACAGGAGGCAGTCAACGTGCAGGCAAGCCACAGGCACACATAGTTTTCTAACACACCAAAAGCAGAGCCTTCAAAATATACTCCCTGTTGAGAGTGACAGAAGGCTAACAGATAAATGTACTGCAACTACAGCATCCTTATCTCTTTACTGAGGATTTTAATTTCTGCCTAGGACTACAACATGTTTTTTAAGTAGTTTGAGAAGATTTAAAATCATAGCATCATTAAGGTTGGAAAAGACCTCAAAGATCATTGAGTCCAACCATTAACCCAGGATCACTGTGTCCACCACGTCCCCAGGAGCCACACACCTTCTGAACACTTCCAGGGATGGTGCCACCACCACCCGGGCAGCCTGTTCCAACATCTGATCATCCTTTCTCCTAATATCCAATCTAAACCTCAGTTGGTGCAAATTGAGGCTATTTCCTCTCACCCTGTCACTTGTTACCTGGGACAAGAGAGCGACCCCCACCTTGCCACACCCTCCTCTCAGGTAGTTGTAAAGAGTGATAAGGTCTCCACTGAGCCTCCTCTTCTCCAGGCTAAACACCCCCAGCTCCCTCAGCCCCTCCTCATAAGACCTGATTTAGCCTCTTTCTTTCCAAATAAAGTCATTCTCTAATACCTAGAAATGCCTGCAACTAGCACTTACAAGAAAAAAAAGAAAAAAGCTTATGATGAAACCTTTACCAGATGAAACACAACAGCAGGGGAATTACATGAAAGGAAACGCCTCAGCTGGAACAGCCTCACCTCTCTAGTCCCAGACAGCCCTAAGACACTGGTATCTTCCTTTTCCTCAGCTCACTCACCAGGGCTGATATTCCCAACTGCAGGAGGCCCCACCATCAGCAGGCACCAGCCAGGTTTCACCCAGTTTCTCTGTGAAGCAGTAAATTCCTCTGCCACAAGGCAACATTTGTGTCATGGTGATTCCTTACCCCCGACATCTTTCCCAATTTGTTTTATTTCAAGTGAAAAAAATACCAAAAAGTACAAGGCAGGGACAGAACTGTAATTCATGCCATCATCTTTTCTCTTCCCACAAGCCCCTCAGTCACCAACTTCCACAAGTGAAAGATGTCCAAGCAAGAATTCTTCCTGTCAAATGACACTGATTTACTGCCAAAATTGGCCAAATCGGTGAAACAACTGTTCTAGACTGTCCTGTAAGTACAGTATGGTGTTCTTGTAGCATAACAGAGCCAGCACAGGACCTAAACAACTATGTGAAAACTGTCTTGTTTCTAGTACATTATAACTTTTCATATTTGCCATTGCAACCTATCTATAGAAGTATTTTCAACACAGCAGCATGAGATATAAATGAGAATACATATTTAATGCTGTATGAAGCTCTCAGGTAGCAGGCTTAAAAATCTTGCCCTTTCATACATTAATGATTGAGTTTTGAGACAAAACTTGGAACTCCTCCAAACACAATGCTCAGAACTCAATCCTACCAACATGTATACAAATGAAATGCCCAACTTCACAGAAGCTGCTCTACAGAACTTTTCTATCTATTGCAGATCATTCAAGCTGATGGGGTTACTCACATACATCAAGTCAAGCATGTATGTAAACTCTTGGTGGCCATGAGTATAATTACATATATTACAGAAGAAGCTAAATCGGTTTCAAAAGGTTATTCATATTTTTCAAGCCCTTTTGGTTAAAGGACAAGAGTCACCATCAATTCTGAACAAGCATTCATTGTATCTCAAAAGGAGAGCTTCTTTTAGAGATATTTTTAGCAAAAGGAAATTCAGTGAAATTAGCCAGTTCTGCCAACTACTTCCATTTTCCAATGCTGTTCAAACTGACTTCCTGTCAATATTAATTGACATAAAAACATTTAACTATTATGTCCTGGAGAACTTGGAAAATTTAATAAGACTCTTGCTTGGCACAGTATATGAAGGAAAATAAAACTTCTGGAGAAGTTAAGGAAAATAATCTCTTCCCTGTTCTGAATACTTTTTTAAAGAAAAATATTTGTAAATAGCTATAAATAACCAACATCAGAGTTTTGACACACTCCTCATGTCTGGTGAACATAAATCAGATGTATTTATTTTTTTCTGTCAACTGTAACTGACGAAACTTCAGAAACAGAAACAACTTCAGCCTAAACTGTATCACCTTCCTTACTGCCTGGAAAGGAGTAGCACATTGATCTTGTATAGTGTAATGATTTTTTTTAAGTATGTAGAAGTACTTGAAAAGATATTTCAGTTATTCTGAGCAATACGGCCTACAACATTTCTGCAATAAATGCATTATTAAAAGTGTGGTAATGTAGGAAAAGTCACATCTGGGATTTCTAGGAATAACACTAAACTAATCACTGCAATTTGGTAATATGAATGCTGATGTTTCGTGGTCACTATCTAATACAACACAAAACTTGACATGAAGGATTTCACCCAACTGCTATTCAAAGAATGCTGTAAAAGACTGAACTGTCTCCTACCCACTACTGCAGAACAATTTTACTACCCCAGCCCCAACAAAATAGTCAACTGCCAGTATGACTTCAGAGCTTGGTAAAGACTTTCTCCCAACTACACATTTGAATTCAGATTTTGTATGAACAAACTTTCAAGCAGCTTGCCTGCAGCTGTCTGATGAAACACGGCCCCAGGGCCACACTGATGTCAGGGTGCCCAATGCCCAGGAGCAGGGGGCACCACTCAGCAGGAATGGCCAAAGCTCACCTGGCTGACAGCACCCAGCTCCCTCTCCAAACCTCACTGCTCCTGCCCCAGGGCAGTGGGAACCCCCTCAAAAGAGGCCATCCCTGCATGAGCTACTCTCAGCAGTCCCTCAGTTCTCAGAGGATGTGTTAAAATGTCTTGTGGCTTGAATGTATATGGAAGTTTCTTGTGAGTTCACAGAGATGGCTGGAAGAAGGAATTATTAATTGAAACAAAATATCCTCCCACAGCTGAAGTATTTCCCTCTCAGGTGATGAGGCTAACCAACAGCAGCCTTTTCTGCCAAAGGAAAAGCACCATGGCACATCATCTTACAGCACAGGCACTTTACAGCTCCACCTAAACTCTTACTGGTTCCCGTTCAGTGTTCCAGTAGACAAACTAGGCACTTTAAATCATCAACATTTCTAATATTCTGAGCATGTGATATATAAGGCATCATTTTCACTAAAGCCCAATACATTACACTCAAATGAAACAGAATTTTAATTCTGCATTGTAGCAGGAAACCTAGAAGCCTGCATTTGAAGGGAAGATTCTTCTTATTACACATATAATTTTATACCATGGAATAGGAATGATTTTTCTCTTCATTCTCTGTTTGTACTAAACCCAAAGCTAAGGCTTTTCAACTCAAATAACAGAAGAGGATCATTCCAAATATCAAACATGTTGAAGAATTAAGGAATCATCTCATACTTGAGAATAACCAGACAATGACTCCACTACATAATAAAAAAGAAAATGTTTTGAGACTGCAATTCTGATCTAGGAAATTCTGATTAGTCAGCCCTAAGTGGCTTTGAACAACAAGGCAGAGTTCAAATGCTATCTAGTAATTGGAACAACACTTGCTCACAAACAAACAACAAACAGAAAGAAAAAAATCTACCTATTTAGAAGTAATTACCCTTTACTTAGAATAGCATGGCATATATCAAAAACATTACATATTCCACTACACCACAAACATGAACATATCAATAAGCAATGGATAAAATTTAAAGCTTAGCTCAAGTGGCTACAATGACTTTCCATTCCCGATACCACATAAGCAAGAAAAAATAAAAAGAAGAAAACCATGGCCACTACTTTCATTTGGAAACCCAAATAGCTTAAGCCAAGGAGTCACTTGCAAACAAAGCACATTCTCTCCTACAATTTGCTAGCTTCAAACATCTGACCTACAGAGTTTTCATCTGCGTAAGTGCATTTCAGCTTCTGCCACTGCAGCCACCACAGACCAGCTGGGAGCAAACTGCTGAATCAGTCACCAGGCGGTTACACAGCTCCTCTGAACACAAAACCTCACTCAGGAGTCTGGAGACAGCACAAGAACCACCACAGATCAAAAACATCTCATCATCTCTTGACCAAAGTAGTGCTCCTGAAACATGCCAGCTAGACACCTTCTGTCCTTTGGGAAGAACCTCCACTATTTCAGAGTACAGGACAGTCAGTGTAATACTGTAATGATCCTTCATGCCAGCTGCGATGGTTGGCTTGTTCCATAGAGGAGACTGACCATTAAATTCATCTCAGTCCTGCAAGTGAATGGCCAGCAGACAGTAGTTTACAGACTCACAAGGTAGCCTGATTTCAGCATACCTGCATGTGGCCCCCCTTTCCCCCTAATCCCCTCTCACACCGAGGGAGCAGCCTGTTGCCTCCCTTCAGCACAGACTGAGCCTGTGGAGCTGGGTAAGTGACGAGCCTGGACCCTGACAGTCCACTAAGCTCTTTAGGATATCTTCATCTTCCAAAGGACTGCAGCCAAGACCATTCCCTGACTGCTGCTTTCATGGCAGCAGAACAGGTGAGCATAACCCAGTCTCGCATTTGAGTAGAACCTGGAGGTCGAGGGAGTAACTAAATAAATATCAGTCCAAAGGGGGAAACAACCAAACCATTTCTAAAGGCTTCCTTACACTTCACTTGTGGTGTCTCAAACCCACAGACACATCTGTAACTGTAGGCACCTAATTACAAACCTACGTGCAATTAAACCTGAAGTTACTATAAATAAGAAAGAGGTGTTTGGTGCTTGATCATTCTGTGCTTGCAGAACCAGGCATATCTGCCAGGACATCCCAGAACCCAGCTCCTGACACAGCAGTGCCTTTCCACAGCACACAAGCGGGCACATGGACATTACTGCCAGTTTCAAAGCTTTGGAATCCACCTTTTCTCTTACTGGTTGCCAGGTCTGCTGCTGTCTGGAAGTACTTTGCTACAGTAAATGCCAGCTCACGTACCAAAGTCCAAAGCTATCAGGACAAAAAGGCTCCACGCTCACAGACAGAAAGTCACCTGTGTATCAAGTTCCCAGGAGGTAGAAATAATCTTTTGTGTCCTGCCTTTGAACTCACCTAGCAAGTACAAAAATATACAGACTGTGAATCATTCTGTGCACTCCAACATTATTTTTATGATGCATTTTCTCTTTTTCTCCTTTACAAGAAAAAAAAACCCAGTAGTTTTCGGCCAAGTACCATTTCATGTTTTTGTAGAAATAGACTCCCAGAGCAAGTACAAAGAATTCTGCTAACTCTGTGTGGCAGCTTATTTTGATATGTAAAAAGGTACTTTCGGCATGTGTGGCCCCCCAGCATGTACCTTTTGAGCTGCATGTCTCTGTTTCCATGGCAACTCTCTATATCAGCAGGCTGTGTAATCCAGCATAATACATGAAATTTAAAAATTGTAACTTGCTAGATGAAACAAATTTCACGGGTTTAGCGCAGGTTCTGATATGTCTCAAAAAAAGTTATTCTAAATGGACATATTCATCTAGGAAAACCCAATCCTCATTTTTGTGACTATACAAATTCTGTACCCATAGTGCCATACAACCTTCCACGAAAGTAAGAGCTCCCAACCCACTCAATACCCTCCTTTGAATAAAGATCGCCCTGCTGCAGCAAAAACTTACTTTCCACAATAATAAAACTTCACTATTGCCACTACACAGTATGTACGTTCAACCATTCAGATCCCTCAACAGTTCTTATAAAAATGGAAGCAGCCTGCCACACAGAGCTTTGGTGCAAATATGGCACTGGTCCCGCCAAAGGTGATGAGACAAACTTCAAACCAGCAACAAATATTTTTCTTTCAATCATAATTTCCTCTAGGCAACAAAATCAATTTATCAAAAGAAAACCTACCAAACAGGAGACAAAACAAGAATGACAGGCAGGAGAGAAAGGAAACACACAAAGCAACAACAGAGTAACATATTATCTACTAATTATCTGTATTATCAACAAGTTATGTTGATCCTACAGAAATTGGGGCAAACCACACACTAACTCCCATCTCAGCTAAATAAAACACGGCTCCATTACTATCTAGGGTAGCATCCCACGCTGGCTCCTACCAGCAACACAGAACTACCTAGGAAGAAAGCAAAACCTTATTTATTGTAGCATTTCTCTTTGTTTCTTTGTCTCTGAATTGGATGTAGTCTTCTTTAACATGCTTTCATGTAATAATTATGACCATTTCACAAAGTTCAGTGCTGGATGACTCTCAGTCCCTTGAATTTTCTGACCATAATTAGTGACTCTGTAAGTCACAAGATCCTTTTACAGAGGAATACTATGCTAGGAAAAAAAAACCTATCTAAAAATCAACTTAAAAAGTGCTTTTAGTGCAATTCTGAACATGAAAAGGAGCAAAGACTCTTTACCTCCTATGTTCCAGCAGACAAAGCCACAATCACTACACTATGGCAGTTCAGCACTGAACAATATCTGGCCACTGTTCAGATTGTTTGGGTTTTTTCCAGCTAAAATTATTTGCAGTTCTTGATATTCAGCTGAGAAAAATCTGAATATATTTGTTTTACTGAACACCTAGTTTAAATATAACTAATGTATAGAAAAGGAAATATGCAGTAGCATTTACTTTCCAACTAACATTGTGAGTTTGGAAGATATACAAGTGTCTGACAAAGTCCAAAAAAAATATACTTACCCACAAGTTTCCAATTATACACCTCCTCACTTTTATAATTCATTAACATATTTTACATCTGACCTGTTCTCAGAAAATAACAGATCAGAACAGATCAGCATTCCTCATATAGAAGAGATAACCACCATAGTTGGCATCAAATTTGCTGCAATCTAAGTGTACATTTCTGCCTCATTGCAACTAATTAAAATAAAATATATTTGAAAACTGCACAGCAATCAACTAGTTGGGTTTTTTAGGATGGCATATTTTTCCAAAAGTTTACATTATATATTTAAATATTACAAGGAACCAAAACAACTTGACAATATTCTGAATGAAAAATCAAAAATATCTACACATCCTCCCCCATTACTGCTTAACCAATGATTTTTCAAGTGAGGGGGTTTTTTGGTTGGTTTTATCATCTGACCCTTTCAGATAAATGCATTTACCTGGATGAAAGCAAACAGATTCAGGCCAAGTTAGAATATAGACAGAACACAAGTACAAAGAAACTGCCGTGTTTCAGATAACTAGATGTAAGTTAAAATATTTTCATCTCTTTTTCCCAGCAATCATTTGCCTAAACATTATATGAGACCACTTCTGCCCTTCAAGTATTCTTATTCAGATGCAAGAACTAGAAACTGCCAAAGAGAAATGGTGTTTTTCCTGTACTATGTGTGTCCAATCCAGTTCGAGTCCCATTTTTAACCTCTACATTTCTAAGGTTAAATTCATTCTGCCCACCCAGATTCTCCCTGCAGTTTCAACTGGATTTTGCATTATTCCCTCCCTGTCCTTACCCCCTTGTGCTGCATTACTGCACATGGTTAAACAGCTTCCACATTCCAATGGACAGACCACTGTCCTGCACTGCTGCTCAACACGATGCTCAACCACAGCTGGAGAAGCCAAAGCAACTTAAAAATACCTTGGGGAAATCTGTAAATTAACAGCACCATAGAAATGTGGGCTCATTATACACTCTGAGGACGTGATGAGGAACAAAATTGCTCCCAAGCCTCATTCAGCACTTTCAACTGTTTTTTGCCATTGAGCATAACAGAATTACAAACAATTACATAAAGCAGTGTACTGTTTAAACAAACAGATGCATTCTATAGCATTCTACAGGTAACACTGTATACAGTCAGAGCTCTATGGTAAAGGCTTAGCCTTCATTAGACTTTATTAGACTTCACTTCTCAAAACTGACTTTTACCAGCATCTGCCTGCCAGCCCCAGGGCTTTTTGGGTTGTTTTGGGGTTGGAGAGAAGGGCCTTGAGGGGACATAAGAATAGAGGGAAAAGGTGAGATAATTTATTTGGTTCAGCTGTTTATAAGACTGACAGCTGATAAAAGCATGTTGCTTTGTTCGTGTTGAAGGTAATCTTAACACCAGTATCATAACTGTGGATTTTGAGTTTAAATTAGGGACTTCAAATCTATTAAAATGTCTGGTGCCACAGTGAATATTCACTCCTGGCCACTTCGTAATTCTAGCATGAAAAATGCAAGAAGATCCTCTGGCAACAAAGCGCTGAGTATGTCATAAACCCTGAGCCTGTTTCCCCTCCTTGACTCCTACACGCCAATAACTTCTGATACAAGGCATTCCCACAGAGCAAGTCAAACATAGAGTGGCCAAACAGGCCTTTCCTTTCAGCTGAGAAATCCTCCTACTGTCCTCCCCACCTTTCACTGGGTCATAGCAGACAGGCAGAGGAGAAAAGCTCCTGCCTGGAGCACAGGGAAGCTGAGAAACAGGCAGGAGTTGGAACAAGGATGTGAAGGGAGGCACGGATGGTGGCCAAGAAGCAGCTGACACGATACTCTACATAAGAGAATCACAGATATAAAAATACTGAGAAAATAATCAGTCAACAAGCACCACTCCTGCTCCTACACACTGCATGGAAAAGAGGTCTTAGAGATGATATGCAATGACTGGAGATGTATTAAACACATTCTGACAAGCATGGTCACCTAAAACACTGGAAGCCACCTCATTAACACCTGTCTAATTTTGACCACTTTATATTACTGTGCTGGTTTAAAGGTAAACAAGCAGTAGAAATGAACCCAACTCAAGAGAGATTACAAGTCAGAGTTACTATTTACTAAAAACATTACAATAAATACAATGATACAAACTGTGTTTAACCCACAAAGGAAAAAAAAAGATGTATAACCCAGAACTCTGGGGCATGAACAGAATGGTGTTCATTGACCCCTGCACTGAACACCACGTGGTCCCCCTGAGTACAAAGTAAAAGGAAAGGAAAACCTACAGTAAGGATGATGGTTGCAGTCTTGTTGAGGTTCTAGTCCCCCTCTAGATCTGACAAGTGGTACCAGAAGTCCCAAAACCCAAAGATTATACATGTGCAGGTTCAGGTGGGAATCCCCAATACCGCTCCCTGGGTGAGCAGTTTCAATTTAACTCTGAGTGGTGGGATGTTTCTGGACTCCTTGATGGCCCACTAGCAGACATGACCCTCAGGCCGGGTGTGAAAGTGCTGATGCCTCCCTGGAGGGGAGTTATTCCAGCTGAGCCAGTGCTGTGAAGACAGAAACATTCCCGTGCCTCGCAGGGCTCTTTAACACCCTGAGGTGTAGCTTGAGGGGTCAGGTGTGCCCTGGGCAGCTGCTGCAAATGATCCAGTATTAACAGTTCATAAAAAATTACACAGAGGGTACAGAATACACAGTTTTGGTTACACCCACATAGTGATAAACTGGCCCGGCCACTATAACTAGGACAATTGCAAACTTAATTTATGTAACTTCTTAGGAGTACTTTTATTTAATTTTTTACAAGTTTTTTTTCCCCCATGTAATACAAAAGAGGCAACATTTGAATTCATTGCAAGTTCATCCACATTCTCACAGATTCCGAAGATGATCCAGGAAATTTCTTTCCCAGGATAGAAGACAAAACTGAAAAAAAATAATAAACAGAAAGCAAGCTCTGTTCACCTTCCAAGGCAGAACCATGAACTGTCCAGATCTACCATGAATACTCCCCCACTATCAAGGAGCCTGATGCAAAGAACACTTCAAGTCTGACATCCAAAAGACTCTAAACAGCATTAAACACTATTCTGCTTATAACTACAAGTCTCATTAAAAGATTATTTCACATGTACTAACAATTCTGGAAAACGCATGATAAATTGGGTCTCTTCACAGGAACAAGATGTTTTCCTTCAAAAGAAAAAAAAATATAAAAGAAAATCACTATGATCCCTTCCAAGCAGATTCTTCAAAATCTGTTCAGATGAAGCATCCCTTTTTTTTTTCTAAAATAACAAAAGGTCTCCAATGACATTTTTCTAGAAACTGAAAAACATGATTTCTGCCTGTCAAAAATCAACATGTTGATAAACTCTTTAGCACACTTGAAAGGCTTGTGTATTGTAAAAGTAGAAAGTAGCAGCAATGTTAATCTGAAAAAAGCCACAGAAAAAATTTGCACACACAATCTGAATTAAACAACACTGTACAAATATGATGCAACAATAAGCCTTTTATCTCACCACTTTCAAAAAAATAAGACAATGAAAATCTGAAAAAAAATATGAAAAACAGGCTAGCTTAGAACTGCACGAAAGTTCATATCACTATCCTAAGAAAATTAAAACCAACATTGTACTGTATGCCTATTTATACTGAATTACATTTCTGCACCTTATTGCCCTTTGTTTTAGGCAAAAAACACATGTTATTTACAAATGTCTAAGTAATTCAGAAAGGAATCATCTGACCTGTTTGTGAACATTTAAAAATGCAGCCTTTACACTAGCTCAGGCACAACACGGTGCCTCACCAGACCTGCTGGTCTCCAGATACTCGTGCCTTGCAAAATCTGTCCATATGAAACAAATGGACTAGAGGATTGCACTAGTCTGTGCAAGCTGAGAACAGGTGATTCACTGCATTCAGACTGCACACATCTGCTCCTCTCTGAACTGCACAGACGGGAGGACTGGCCCCAGCTGCTTGCAGAGTGACCCTGGACCACACCCCATCTCCAGCACACAGCTTGCCTCGATTTTTGCACTGATGCACAAGGCCAGGAGAGGGGTATTTCAACCACCTAAGTGACATTCACACAAGTAGTACAGGTTGAAACCATTCAAATTAAAGGAGACTTAGCCCTTTTCAAACCAAGCACTCAGAAAAAGTACACAGCCTCACAAACTGACTAGAAGGACTGAACAAATTTTAGTATGATGATATGCTCCAGAACAATATGTTCAAAATGAGGGTACTATATTTATATATGAACAGTATGAGGATACAAGGAAAATATCTGAGGATGTGAGAAAAGAGCTCCTGAAGCAAAGGAAAAAGAAAAAATTGAAATGCTGTAGAGGTATCTAAACGTCTAAAAATAAATAAATAAATACAAATCAGTTTAACAGGGAAGTTTCATTAACTAATTTTAACAAATACTTGCTACCTATTTGTTCCTTTTTTACTCAACCACTCTCAAAACAGTGAGAAGGTAAGAAAAAGCATAGGAATGGCACTTCGAAGGAAAACATAAAGGATCAGAAAAAGAGAACAAACACAGGTACAGGTAAAAGAGAGATGACAACCACCAGCACTCACCTGAAGTGAGACAGGAGTACTGGGCACAGATTGCAAGAAATACCAAGTATGACAATGCGTAGGAAAAACAACCAAAGAGCAGTAGCAGACAGACAGACAGGACAACAGAATCATGTAAGAAAGATACGTGGAGCAGGACCTGAACTCGTGTGACCCCTGCAACAGGGCATGGCCAATGCCACCTTCCCAGCAAGGCACAACATGCCAGTGGTGTAGTCCTCCACCCTGTCCCAAGCCTTACTCCATCCCTCCCTTTGCTGCAAGGCAAGAAGCAGACCAATTACATCAAGCCTTTTACTTCTATTCAAGACTAAAGGATAAGTATGTGTGTGATGAAACCCTCTCCTCCCTAGCAGCCTCCAGCTCCTGAGATTCTTGGACATAAGGCTGTGTAAACGGGGGCAGCTTCTCTCCCCCATGATTCCTCCTTCCTCCCCTTCTTACATTCTCTGATAATAGTTCTTCAAACAGAAGGTGGAGAAGAAGCTACAATCTGAAGAGCTGAATATCACTTGTCTGTTTCGCACAAATCCCTACCAAACTAAAAGCTTCTGTAATTCTGACACAGACGGAGAGTAACATAACTAGTCTGACTACTGTCAGCATTTGGCTTAGTATTAAAGTATACTTAAATGCTATAAACATGCCTTTTTTTTAATGAATATACACACGAAGTCTCGTTACATTAAATCACCATCCTATGGGGATCAAATTCAGACACCATGGAAAGAGAGAAATTTTAAATGATTCTTGCTTGCTATGTCTAAATTTGATCTGTGGTTGTGAGGACTACCAGCTGAAAACATGACTGAGGGAAAGAGGTTTTAACCACAACCTTTGTTGTTTGACATACCGTGTGCTGTCCTCTATCTCCTAAATTCCTTATGTCAGATCTGTGTAGATGATACTATTTCACTGCTCCCTTCTCTCACAACCCACATCTAGCTTACTTTACAGAGCAAGTAACATTACCACTAAATCCAGGCCAGATCCCTGCCGACAGTCAGGCTTGTCACGGTGGGCTGCATTCAGCATGATCATAGAGAACACCATCTCTTTCCTACTTCAAGCATTTATCTATTACTTATTATTTTGATTTGTTCTCCTCGGAAGAATGTGGTATCATCAAGGAATGCTTTTACGGGTGCACTTCCTCTCTTATATTTACAAACACATCATAACTGTAGGAATCTGCTAGAAAATTGTCTATCCCTTCCATCCTTTGGCCATGCTATTAGTATGACTAGATAGGGGTACAGAGTGTTATCTAAGTTCACTGTCCAAAGTATTCCCTGCCCAAGTATACCTTCCATCTATCCTTCAGAAAAAGGATGAAAGTCCCCGTCCTCCAAGGCAGTTCTGGTCTGTGGACTGCTACTAAGCTATGCTGCCCTGCATGCTCAAACATATGCAAGCCATGCTTGCATATATAATATACAAAGCTGCTAATAGAGATATAAAAGACTGAACATCAAATAAAAAAATAAGAGATAACACAGCAAATCCAAATTAAGCTGAAAAAATACCATCTGTTCCAATCACAATTTCTTTTTCATCTGTATTATTATCAGGAGCTCTCAATTTGTTATTTATTATTTCTACATATTGTTTCAAGTATCAGAAGACTTGCATTAAAGCCACATTACTTCTTCAAGAACCTCTACCTGTCATCAGAAGCACCAAAATAAAAATGGGACTGATCCACAAGTGAGTTTGGTGAACTTCACAAACAGTGCAAATTCTCTGCCCCTCCTTTAGGGATAGATAGATTAGATAGAAAGATAGATATAATTACAACGGTGTCAGCATATCAGAACACCTCATGCTGAAAGTGACCCTTAAAGACAAACAAAAAGCTTGACTTAAAAGAACCAACTGCTTTGCACTGGCTAACTAGCCTGCTCTGTGATCCCATGTTTAAGCTTTCATTTATCACTGCTTTTCAAGGTGGGATATTTTATTTACATTAGACTGCTAGCACTAAGCAGTGCTAAAAGCTGCATGTTATTAATAATAATAATCAAAACCAAACAGTAGTCTGAGATGTAAAGTGCCCATGATCACACCAGATGAAGAAAACAGATCATACAACCAGTCTGATAAGAGAATTTACAATGCTTGCTTGCTAGCTGGTAGTTAAGACTTCTGGCAACAAGGAAAATGAGACTCCAAATGAATCCTAAATGTTGGGGGTCTGGAATTATCATCTGTACAATGGATCAACAAAAACCTTATTTTGGAGTAGTTAACTGAACAGTGGCCGAAGGCTGGGCAAAAAGTAACATTTCCAGAGTAATTAATTCTATTCTATTAATCAAGTTCTGCCCATTCACTTTTGACAACTAAGAGCAGCACATTTGTACTGGATGAATATAAGCACACACCTGCAGCACTCCTGGAAGACTCATCAAAATAGAACCCCACAAAAGAAGACTTGTTAACTAGTTCCTTAGTCTCCCATGTAGTTCATAAACCAGGGTATACAACATTGATTTACATAAAAAACATAACTAAGATATGCAAGGCTGTTGCATATCTCACCTTTCACTGCTTGAGAAAGTTGCTTAGAGATGAAAGAAAACTTACTCTTGAAAGGGATTTAAAGAGTCTGAGCAGTCATTTTACATTCTACACTTAAACAGACAACTTGAAATTCCATGAGCTTTTATAGCCACACACAACCCTAGCAGAACTCTCTGCAGGTCATCCTTCTTTTCTCTTCACATGACATACAAGTCACTGCCTTATCACTGAAAACATGCATGAGAAAGTTCAAATCATTCTTAATTTCTGTTGAGAAACAGCATTTTGAAAGTAGCACTCATGTACAAACCTTCCATGCTCTCTCCCCCTACTTGTATTTGAGAACTTTATACCTCTAGATAGACTTGCTAACAGAGTAATTCAGTCATGGAAGCATACCAGTTACTTGGAAAAAGTTCAGACATGCACACATACCTGAATGTGTGCATTAAGATGAACAGAGGCAGGATACCTCATGTTAGCTCAGGACAAGGGAACACAGACAAGCAGTAGCAATGAGTAGTTTTCAGGCTCTATACACCCTTTTGCTTTGCATTAACTTGTTTCTCTGTCACAAAATAAGACATTTACAGCAAAAATTACACAAATTTATTCTGGACCATTTCTTTTTGTTGGAACTGAATGTAATGCATTTTCACTGTTAATTATGTGACTTCAAAGATGAAGAGAGACCAAAAATTACACTGTAAAAGTACAAAACAATGAGAAAATCAGTAGAAGCAGCTCTAAAGCATACTTTTAGATTACCATGGTTTACAACTGATCAGTTTATATTACATATTTTTGAAAGACAGCCAAGAAGCTGGCCCAAAGAACCAACAGTGTGCAAACTGTGAAAGTCTCCCTGCTAACATAATGCAGGTTTAAGTCAAAAAGAAAAAAAAAACCAAACCAGTTTCAGTAGACACTGAAAATCACAGGAGTGAAAGCTGTGACAAACATAGATTTCTCATTCTAGGACTTTACAGGTTGAGAACACCACATAAACATTTGCCTATAGAGACTGAGGTTGTATGTCCATAGTTTATATACACCATTAGCTTAGAAACTAAGATGAGAGCAGCTTTCTTTTAGTATTACTAATACAGAGGATCCTTAAAGAAACAAGAGGTCACATATAGACTACAACCACCTCAGGATCCTTTCAGGCCACATGACTACTTGTTACCACACTGCACATTCAAAGATCTACCACACTCCTCTCCAGCAGTAATGGTTCCACACCCATTTGCCTCGCTCCATCTTGCACTTGTCTGGAAGGAGCTGGGAGTTTGGAGCTGGCATCCACCTCTGTTCCTTAACCACGGTGAGCTTGGTGTGGGTCACTCGTCCCTGCAGGCTCCCCAGGACACGTGCTGGAACTGGGTTTCAGCTCCCATCAGCTCACAGCAGGGAAGGCAGAGCAATCCCACTGCCTTTGCTGCTGATAAAAATCTTGCCTGTAATTTCTGTGCCTTAGTTTCTCTACTCGAATGCAAAAGGAATACTGCACATCATGTAAAAAGGCCAGAAAGTTAATTCAAAACTATAAAAGGCTACAAGGTCTCTTAGATACTGCAACAGCAACTTCAGAAATAACTGATTTTCTCAGGGCTTTTGAAGCAGAACACTTCACCAGAAGCAAACGCACATCTTGAGATGCAAGCAGCTGGTCCAGAAGAGAAAAACTAGTTCCTTATTCTCCTCTTTTATTTTTACACAACCTGATTTTGAGAAAAACATTTGGGTTTTCGTTACCACAGGAGGGCAGGAGCATGTAACACTCCTGTGAATTTCTTCTTAGAGAGAGCAGAACAAACAGTGGGAGCTGGAATGCAGAAAGAGCCAAGTCAGAGGCCCGGAGCGTGATGAAAATTCACTCGTACCAGCAGAGTTAACTGCTTGTTAATGAAGGCGTATGCATCCCATCTGCTGACTACAGAAGAGCTGGAACGGTTTCAAAAACAGTCCAATACAGGCATACCATCAAATATATGATGCAAACGTGTGATCCACACTCAAAAGTTTACCCCACTGATTTTGGCAGAGCTGAGTACAGACCCAGGCGCGCAAGGGCACTGAGGTTGCAGGGTATGAACCACGTCCTTGTCACACGCTAACTGTCACTGCCCGTGGAGAATAGAAATCCTTCCAGTGGAATTTGTTTATTCATTAATTCTGATTTCAGGAGAAAGTTCTGGCTTGCACCCAACAGTTAATTGGTTCAATAAACAGCATCTCGGTTTAGAAGAAGAAAACACAATCCTACAGTGAGAGCATGTAACTGAAACCTCCATATCTGTTTGGGTATGACTTAGGGCTTCTCAAAAGACCTGGACTGAAAAGAGGCTGTTTTAAAAGACAAGACAGGATACAGTTTAAATGAAAGAAATAACTGCCAACATTTATCTGAAGACTTGTTATTGGGAAGAGAGAAGAGAAATTACTACTGTAAAAATGTGCCTAATGATGACCTAGAACACAGAAAATGAATTTACAGATGAAGCCATGGAAAAAAAAATAATAGGTTGTTGTATTTATTGTGTGAATTACAACTCATGGCTACAATATTTAAACTTTTGTTCCCTCCTAACTAGGCCTGCCACACACAATATGCTCTAAAGAAAGCTGCCAAACAGTTTTTTAAATATTCCAAAAAGCAAATAGGTAGCCCACCACAAAAAACAAATATGATAGCCTGAAATCCATCATCATCCACACGTTGCCAAGGAGTTCAAAAGAACTAAAGGGACTTACCAAAACAAAATCTGCTGCACAAAGACAAGTTTCCAGGTATCTTAATTCATGCTATTTCCTAACATAAAATTCCCTTTTCATGAAAAGTAACCATCTAGAATTTAAAATTCAACAGAGCTCATGTAACTGCTAGTATTATAAAATTCTCTTTAATAAGAAATATTTTAGCTTTCACAAGTACTGTACAGTAGCCATTAGACTTTAAGAACCATAAGAAAAGTAATTGTCACAGATTTAGTATATTAACAGGAACATTTGAGCTGAGGCTTCATTTAACCCACCCAACCATTCAGTAAGAAAATTGTGCAAATCACTCTAAATTATGAATATCTTATAGGATTTTTCTTGGCTTTAGACCCTTTGACTGTACAATCATTTCTCAACAAGAAACATTTTTAAAAGTCATATACTCTAAGTGCTACGTCAGAAGCAACAGCAAAATGGGTTTTCATGATAAGTCCTTCATATTCTGCTGTGATCAGCATTTTGCAGGACTATACAGATGGATTCTCTGGTAGCCCTTCACTTCCTTGTTTAGGAGGTCATTTCTTTGCACTATTTCTTTTTATAAAGGTCTATTTTTGACAGCTGTGGACTTTTGTTTACATATTAAGCCACCTGATGCCTCCAGGAGCCATATAGTTTACTAGTGAAGTCATTTTCTCTCTGCTACACAGAGTGGCTCCATGCAACTACAGCTCTAAACAGGAGCTGGTATTTACAGCAATCTGCAAAAGACTCCTGTCTGTGCAGTTATCCCTTAGAATTAAAAGAAATGCACAGTTCTGCTTTTCTGCAGTGGAGGGGGAAGGGGAATATAAAAAAGCACAAAGCTCTAACATCACAATTTCAGAAATACAACTGTTCATCTAACGAAGAGATTAACGATTATGCAATTATTTCCTTGCCTTGGACTGCTGAAGGTTGATGGGAGGGTTGTTGAGAGAAGCATTCAGAGAGATTATAGGATTTTTTTATTTTTTTTTAATGAGGATGGAATAAACTCCAGTATTTTGATATACTAGTTCTAACATGAACTAAAAAACAAAAGTGCAGCTGAGAACCTGAACCTTTCCATGGCACAATGCACTTTACTCAGCACCTGCAGATGCACTGTATGCAGAGCTTTAGCCAATTATCTACAGATTTACTACAACCTTCACTATTATGCTATACAAGCTTTAAGTTACAATGGCACACCAAACCAATTTCTTTTGTTAAAAAAAAAATCTATGCAGCAGTTAGAACAGTAAAAAAAAGCAATTTTTTTGCTTTAAGTATTTTGACACAACATGAGTATTTCACCCCATGACAATTCTCAGTAACCACGATTAATGCTGTGTATTACAGAACAGATTATAACTTTCAGCATCAAAAAAATACAACAAGAAATCTTATTATACAGAAGACTGGACAGTTCACATGCTATAATTACACAGACTGTCACTACTGCCAGTCACAGGACAGACACCTCGTAAAGAACAGAGAGCAAAATCCCTTGTTTGCGAAGATTTAGATGCCTGGGACACAGGTGAGAGAAAGGAAAAGAGAGAAGTCTGACTTCCCACAATCATTGCTACACCTCGGCTACAAACAAGTATCAGGCCCTGGTCATTTTGGCTGCCAGTCAGGTATTTCTTCATAAAAGTCATAAATACACTTATTTTTCTTCCCAGTCTGCACAACATGCCAGACCAATGGATTGCTCTGACCATTCAAACTGTCATGAAACAACTCTTCAATTTCTGATTTAAATACGAAGTGCTATTAGGATGGAGATGCTGAAAACAGAGATCTAAATACAACAGCAAATCCTAAAGTGGTTTTGCCATATTTTTTGAGATACTAAACCAACATTATCTGTAATATCTACTGGATAATTAAAATTCATATATATCTATTAAAGAAGTATAGATATACTGCAGCTTAGGGTTCTCAGGTCGGGGCTTCAAGATGTCTTTTATTCTTTCACATAACATTATTTAACCTTGCATTTTCACGCCCATCACTATAAATAACTGATCTAAACTTCTAATAGACATAAGTTTCTGACAGGATAAGTGTTAAAAATCCTGTATTATAGTAATACATATGTTGTTTGCAGTACTACGCAGAATACTTCATATATAAGTGAATCATCAATCATCATATAGAAGCCTTAAGTAAATTTAGGATTCTTGCAATACTATCTCTTACTGTTTCAGAAAACTGTTTTCATAACTTAAATTCTAACAACGAGGTCATTCAGCTTATCCTTAACCTGAGTAACTATTACTGCTTTAATACATATAAACAAGCGCAGAAGTGACAAGCTACTAACTAATAAAAAGATATACTAACACTTGATTTAAACATAGCTCCCCTGCTGCAGTTCTCACGTATCAAACCACATAAGACAGGGCGAATCCTAGGATTAGAAACAAATAGCCAAAAAATAGAAACAATAGTTTCATGTACTATCCTGTCCAAAATTTGACACATTACATTAATAACAAGACTATAGCTGCAAGAAATTTATTCACATCTTTAAAAGCTGGCATCCTGTGATGATACTAAAAAGTCTCTATGCATCTACTAACCACCAAAGTCAAGTACGTGATACTAATCACTGCTCTGTTTAACAACCCTGTAAAGCAAACTTTTGACAGACAGGTGATGGCAATCTGCCACCAGTTCCCAAAAAAGAGTGTCTGCTTTCAGTCACATCACTGTATTGACACTTTCAGAGGAATTTGGGGGGCTTCTGGCATAGTTAGCAATAAGTCGTCATAACGAACATTTCAGCACCAAAACAATGGTGGCACAATATTGCACATTCCTTATGCACAAAATACTCTCAGAGACATCCACAGGATTTCTGGAATTAATGCAAAACCAAATCTCAAGCAAACATGTTTTGCAAGCCCAAATATAGTGAGTTTAGAAATAGTTGGTGAAAACTGCTCAAGCTCGAATTTCTTTTTGCCTCCAAGTGCATGTACCAACCTGTGGGCTGAAAGGAGTGGGAGACTAGAACATGGCTAAGTTAAAATTGCACCTCATCACAAACAGGCTTCACTATTTAATAAAGATGCACTTCAGAACCCCTCTCCGAAGCAATACCAACCACGAAAAAGATCTGTGCTACAGAAAGAACCTATTTTAAAGCCTAGCAGTCAAAGCAGTGAGTGAATTGAGATGTGCTGCAATATTAATGCAGCCATTATAATGCAAATAGCTAAGGTATTAGAAAGGCTATTTGCATTGGTGCGCGGCCCCTTCAGTCTACGTACAATGCCAACAGAAAGAACAATTAGGATGCATGCATAACAAAAAGCCTCCGACCACAGGGTAGGCAGGCCCACTGAACCGGATACAATATCCACGGGATCAGCAGGGCTCCATGGAAATACTGCCCGCTGGATCACACCATACATCTTGTTCATACTTAGAATATGGAGCGTTCTTAGACACAAAAGCACGTAGAGGATTAGCATAGCAAGGGGAAGAGCGAGCTACAACCAATTTAATGCGAGCACCAGTGGCATGTTTCACAGGATGAGCAATGGGACTGGAGCACAGCTCCTCTCTGCAAAACCCCACCAACCAACAGACAAGCAGCAAACTTTCAACCAGGCTAAAAAGTAATAAATGAAAACCAGGTACGTACGTCCCTGTGGTAAAAAAATACTCTCCAACACTTGTAACAGAAAGGGTGACAGGCATGCAAACTAGGATCCAACGTAAATGCAATCTGAGAACAGACTATGCTTTCACAGAGAAAGCAAAAAGCAAACAAATAAGTTCAAATATTTGCTTTTTTGTTTGTTTTTTTTTTAACATGCAAACACCTTAATGGTAAAACAATACTAAAAGAACCAGGTATACAGGCATGCCAGATTGTTTAAAAAAGTTCTTTGACGGTTCATCCTAGTATTTATCTACACCAATTCACAGCCTGTTAATACATTCTCATGCTGCTCAGTATGTCAACAATCATATATGATGGGCTCTGTTGTCCCATATATTTCTCTTGCAAAGCAATACAGATAAAGTACTTCTGAAGCGGCAACAATCTTAAAACAGTCTAAAATTACTACATTACATAAAATCACTTTTTCAAAATTTATTATAAACTGTACATGATTCCCGTACAAAATATACATTACCTAGATATTAATGATGGAAAAATTCTTAGTAATTAAAATGCCCTTTTCATCCAGAGACCTGGATATGTTGAAAATGCCTTTATTGAACCAAATCTGATGTCGTAGAATTCCCAGATTTAACAGTACGTGATGTGTATTTCACAACACAGTCAAGGCCAAGCAATGCTGCAAAAAACAAGCAAATTAAGGGCAATGGCTCATATTGCAAACATTACCTGCTTATTATAACAACCTGTTACATTTTATCCGAGTCCATTCTGTAACACAGCAAGACTACTGTATGAAACAGACTAGACTATGTCAGCCAGTACAGTTTTCACGTAAACAGGGGTTCTTTTTATCTGTACAATCAGTTATAACTGGCTGTTTAATCTTCAGCACCGCGTCCTCCCCAGCCCTCTCTCACACACACACAAACCCACCAGAAAGGGAGAAACAGAAATATCTTCTCTGAGATGCAGTTGCAGGCAGTAAAAATAAATACAAGGTATTACGACGACAGAGCAGAAAGCACGCCCCGCTTCAAGTAAAAGAGCATCCACAAAGCTGTCGCACAGAAAGATGAAATGAAAAGCAATGAGCCTCGAGGCATTTTGGGTGGGAAATGCCACTAGCCAAGCTGGGTGGGAGGGCAGAGTGGGCTGGATGTGGGTACACGTTCCTGGCTGTGGGCCAGGAGCTACCCAAAAAGCAAAGCACAGAGCCACCCAAAATTCAGTGCTAGGAGGGCAGGAGCAAGAGGGGCATCGGGGTGAGCCATCCCAGGGGCTGCAGCGGGCCATGGAAAGGGGCAAGTGCCACCTTCCCCTCCTGAACACACAAGTTTTCATCTTTCTTCAGCCAAGAAGCAGAACCTGCTGCTAGGGAGGAAACAGCTCCTTATTACTCACCCAAATTCTCCACAACAGTATTCTGAAACCACTGAGATCCCTTAATGCAGTTTTATTTTCCTTATGATCATATTAAACCTTCCAAAAGAGAGCTTTGTTATTTACTGGGCTTCCCTCAGCCTTGTCAAGAAGGCATCCCAAAATGTGACCCTTGTCATTCAAAATATTCAGAAGACACTCTGGCAGCCCTAATTGAATTAGCACACATGGGCACATACATCCACCTATTCCATGGGTGCCTTGCATGGGTCGGCAGCTGGCGAGGTGACAACTCGGGACTGCCACGCAAACCCTGCTTCAGCAGAAACATTCTTTTCTAGAAAGCCACAGCCAAGTAACAATCAATCCGAAGGTTTCCTAAAAGGCACACGCACAGCAGCGATCTTCCGAGCAATTAATTTCTGTACATAGGCTACCAGTGCAGGAAGACAGCTGGAGAAAAATATTCCTCGTCCGAAGGAATCCCTTCAATCGCACAAAATTCCTGGGGGAGAATACACCCGTCAGTGCGATTCAAGTGTCAACATAACAAAGGAACGCCCCTCCCAGCACCTCCTGCCTTACAGATATGTCACGCTGGAAAGGAAAAACTAGACCGGGAAGAGCAGCTATTCGCAATCAGCGCTGCTCATCGACCCTACCCTTGCCATCACCCCTAAGAAAAAATGCTAGGGGTTGTTTAACGTTTCTAGAAAGAGCAGATTAGAGGGACGTGGAAGAAGACAGCATCCCCTTTGAGGATCCCTCGGTATTCCTCAAAGGAAGGCTGTGGACACAAAGGAGAGCTTTGTCTGGCATCATCTTTCTGTATTACAAGATTACATATAAAATTAGTTTTGCCTGATGTACATGTTTTGCCTTGCCACACGTACAGAAATGCTGACAGCTGACAAACAGCCCAAAATTAAAGGAATCTGGCTTCAAATTAGTACAATAATCTCCCATTTTACCCATGCAGAGCAAAGAATAATTACATAGAGAACCAAAATAGTCAAATCCAAATCATTCAATGGGAATTAAGAGGATAAGAGTGTTACTAAAATTAAAATGTATGCACAGCAGTGTAATAACAAATTCATAAGATACAGTAAATCTTTCCCAAAACCAGGCTAGGATTATATCAAGATCACCAAACAACATATGCCCGAAATATGGCTGTAAATAAGTGTGATTTAATTTGACCACCACCTACTTCAAGCCCTTGATTTTATAAATAGAAGTATACCATAATGACTAGTGATTTAGAAAAAATACAAAACCACACACAGAGCTTAGAAGGTAAAAGAAATACGTCAAGTCAAATGTGCAAACCAGAAACAGTAGAAAATTAAGACCCTGAAGGTAATTACTAAAACCCCCTTAATGTCTATTTTAGTAGGCAAAAAAAATCCTGATCTTGTACTGCAGCAATGACAATACACACAATTACAACTCCTTGATCACGCATATTCTGCCTCAAAGTGTCTGCACATGTGCAGAACTGAATGCTTCCATAGTCCCATCTCAAATACACAACTTAAAAATTACCAGTACTGTTTCAGTACTTCGCAATTGTCACCTCACACGTTGTGGCTTTTTATTCCACGTCCGTACCTGCTCCTAAATAAGACAGACAAGTCAAGCAGCAACGCAGCCTCACCAAACTTCAGTTCTGCTGAATTTCTGTACAGCTCACACCCAGTCGCAATTCCATTCAACACACACACAGACAGAGGTTCACCTCACTGAGGTTACTACATGTTTTGGGGCGCTCCCCAGGGAAAGGTACGTACAGCTCGGTGAAAACGCCTCCTACAGCCACAGATCCAGGCGGGAAGCTGTCACACCGCTCCCCTCGTCACTGCTCCCTGGTTTAAACACCGGGGAAATCACCTGGCTAGACAGGGAGGCGACGGCTTTGGAGGCGAGACGGTGTCTCTGCGGCTCCCTCAGAACGGCCACAACAAACAAGCACATCGGTGGGGCAGGAAGGAGCCCCACGGGGTACGGGGTGGGGGACACGGGCAATCCCAACCCTGCACACCCCGCGACCCTCCGGGGCCCTCCCGGTTACCGGGAGAGCAGGAGAGGCTGAGCGGGGGTGCCAGGCGGAGCTTCCTCCTTTCTGCTCCGCGCCTTGTTGTTGTTGTGCGGTCGCTGCCCCCGCCCGGCGGAGCTCAGCTCGGCTCGACTCAGCTCGGCTCAGCTCGGTTCGGCTCGGCTCAGCTCGGCTCGGCTCAGC
>WBMV01007972.1:504898-516750 GCA_013396655.1 Campylorhamphus procurvoides
CGGCCCCGGCTGTCCCCGCTGTTCCCGCACGGGCACCCCGCACAGCCCGGGGAACCCGCCGCGCCGCCGCCGCTGTCGGGGCTGCCCCGCGTGAGGAGAATTAAAGTATTGCAACAAACGGGAAGTGTTTTGCTGCCATTCCTGCAGTTTCACCGGGGAGTTTGCCCCCAGCGCAGCAAAGCCTGATGCACTGAGCTCGTATGAAGTCGCTCTCCTCAGTGCTGTATGTTCTGGCTGCAAGTCACTTTTAGGGGCTGAGGAATTGCCAAAGAGATGGACCAGGGGGCTGTGACATTCCCGTGTTTCCTTTTTAGACAAAATCGGGGCTATTCCCAGTTAGCAACACGCATCCCTTGCAAGGGATGTGTGGGAGCTGCAAGAAATTGCAGCAGCCATGCAGAAGGTGACAACCATACCTCTAATTAGACAGCTACACTCACGTGTGGCAGAGCATCTGTGATCAGTCGTCCTGTGATTTTGGACGGGATTTAAAAGCAAGTTCTTCGACAACTTGTTATAACAGATCTTTCGATATTTTGCTGAGAAAGGTTTAGCTTTTTAATGCTAAATTCTCAGGTGGTTGCAATCAGTCCCCCTTTCAAGCCTAGATGGATTCTGCACTGCAGTAGAGTCTTACCTTTCTAATTTCTAAAGTGCATTCAAGCTAGTGGGAGTCTGCTAGCTGGTCTCAGTACCTGCTGGTCTGGACTGGTCCCACTGGCTCATGTTTGAAAGGAACAGCAGCTGCCTCAGCTGAATCAAAACCATTTGGGAGCCGGTTCCACATCACACAGTCAAATCTGAGTATTTGTATTTTCATCGGGTTTTTTACAACTTTTGGCAACCATCTAGGCTCATTTCAGTGAAACAAGGCTATCCACATTCAGTTTTTTGGGTTCTGCCAATTTCCTCTGTGTGACTCTTTGGCAAACCAGGCAGTTCAATGTGGTTACATGGGGTTTTACTAATAAATGCTGGACAGCATTAAAAGCAGAATTGACTTTTTGGCATATTGGGTCACAGGGCAGAAACTAAGTGTAGTTTCATAGCAGCAATATTTCTTACAATGACTGAATGCTATTTGCTGTTATTACTCAGTGAAACTTTAGTGTGGACAGTGCAAAATCCTCTACAAGACGTGGAAATACATGCTTTGCCCAGAAACCTTGGAGTCTGAAAGAAATGTTTCTCGTGTGATTTACTTGAACACACTCTTCGTATTCAAAGACCATAGTGTGTATCCACCACATGTGTCTGGATGTTTTGTTGACCATGTACCTTTACATTTCTCAGGCTCTTTGTGTGCAAAGTGCCACTGCCCAGTTACCTTCACATTGAAGTATTTACAAAGGATACATGTTACTCTGGTTCTGTCAGAGATTCTACTTTTCTTTCTACTCGCTTTGCTTTCAAAAATATTATTTGAAATCCAGAAAAATGTTACTTAAAAACCCTGATTTGCGCTTTTCATGACAACACATGAAACTGAAAAGCTGATATAAAGCAGAGCAGGACAATTGTCACTCTACGAGGAATCAGCCAAGAAATTTACACTGGTAACTCCACCCTTCTGCTGCAATCCCTTAAATATGTCAAATGAGATTAGACCGATACTTGTAATACTTGTGCCAACAATCAGAACAGACATTTTTGCAAAGGCAGAATTCATACACACAAGATTTGTTTTTAATCTGCACAAATGGAGTAGTTAATTTTATACCCTCCTACTGGATGCTGGAAAGCTCAGCTCTAACCTACTCCCAGTATCCATCAGCACTGTTTGTTCCCAGATCTCATTGGCACAGACCTTTCCCAGTGCAGAAGGCAAGTATAAGAGTCACAATCCTTACAATTGGTAAAGGTCTCTCAGGATCAGGAGACTCTGCTGACAGGCCCATATTTTGAAGCTTATGGTAATGTGACTGACAACCTCTCCTTAAGATAACTCTACAGACAGCAAGTCAGAGGTTCCTCAGTCTTCATCGCCCCAGAAACCCCACAGGACTGTGCAAGGAGCTCAAATTACTGTCCTCCACACTGAAATGAACACGAAATATAATTAATGAGCAAAACACGTGCGTACAGGTTTTGAATTAAGGTTTCAATGGCAATTTTATTTGCCTAATTTTTAAAGGCTTAGCTTGGCTTTGTAGTTCATAATGTTCCTATATACCTGTAGCATTTTCTCTGTCCCCTAAAAAGGACAACTGTCAGTGCAGGATCATGCATCTTCACAGCACCTCTGTGGGTCATCAGCCATGCTGGCACCTTTATATGTCCAACACAGACTTCTGCCCCTTTTACTCAAAGAGAAGCTGCAGCAGGGGACTGTTACCCTCTATCTAGACCAGCAGTGGAGGGGGATGACTGTTGGAATTTGGATTATTCAGTGGATTCATAAGATCATTCCTAAGGCTATTTAGTATTTACGCAGTTGTTTCAAGCATATTTCTACAAAACAGTGTGATTTATTAAGAGCTAGCTCTTACACAATGAACTAAAATAAAGCAATTAATTAGTTAAGCTTGCTTAAGCCAACCACAAGATCAATCTAGCAACTTCAGAATCATCTTTGACTGAATTCAGATACCTCTGATATAATAGTCCCACTTGCCTTTTCTTAATTTAGTAGCTGCCAGACTAATGAATTGACCCTTTCTCTCTTGGTCATGTGGCCTTTTCACTACCTCCTCCCAACTGTAAAATTTTTGTCATCTAACTACAAGAAAGCCCGCTCTCCTCCCCCAGGCAGGCAGCTGCTGCTGCCTCGTCCAAGGACACTCAGCTTCAGTCGTTTCTGTACCGCAGGCTGGGGCAGACAGCACAAGAGACAAATTCTTTGCTGGCTGAGCCAACATGAAGGCCAGCCTCAGGGAAGCTCTGTTCCACTTCCAGCTCTGCAAGTCAGGATGTCCCAGCGAGCACGGCCCGTTGGGCCCCTTTCCACCCACGTACCCCTCCACTCTGTCCTGTGCAGGGCTGCTTCCCACAGCTCTCCCCTGCTACTCCATTCCCTTCCCTGACCTCCACTTTCAGACTTGAATCACCTGTTCCTTCTCCAGGCTGCCTCTCCTTTCTTAACTTCCAGCAGGGCCTCCAACTTTGGTTCCCTATGCCAGGTCCTAGTTCAGTCTCTTTTTAGGTTCTTCATGTCACTGCCTGTCCCCCGACCTTCCACACCCTTCCTTCTTGTTTCTTGTACAGGCAAACTGAATTCTGCCAGTTCCTCACCAGCTGGTCTCAGCATAAACTCCTCTAAATCCCAGTTTTTCATTATCAGTGTATCTCAATCTCCCTCTATCACATCTCAAACTCCATGTTCCCTGTCCTAGGTTTTTATCTTTTCATCTACACCTCAGTCTATACAGACCTTCCTGCCCTATCCTATCCCTTTCCCTTTTGAGTCATTGGTTTACTAGAAATTTGGGTTCAGTCTCTTAGCCAAGGTTTGGAATGTGTTTAGTTATTCTGGGGGAGAGAAGCATGTTTTGATGGCTGATGGCACAACAAAGCCCGCTTCATGTTGTGAGCATCATACCCATCACAAAAATAGTGTATGCCTTTTTCATTCTTTTCTATCTGCCCCTGGAATGTCACGTTGGCTCAACTGCCTTTGTTGTAAGTATACAAAAACCAGGAATGCTGAACCAGCTGGCACAACTCAGAAGCTGAAGGGGAGAGAAGCAAGAACAGAAACCATACCTGGAGGATACACATTAGTCAGACCCCTTGTCAATGCCTAGAAGCTGATATTCCAATGGAGTGGCTGACACCAAGCTCCGCCCCATGGAAAACAGAGACTGCCCCACCAGAGCAAAAGCTTCTGCTTGGGAGCCTTTGCAAAGAAAGATGCAAAGAAGGGAACCTCAAAATGTGGTTCTCTGTTGAAGGACTACAGAAGAGTAAGATGTTGCTATTTTTACTCTCTGTTCCTTTTGTATGTGCAGAGCCAGGTCTGCTTACTTGAGTGACAAGAAGTTATTTTTGCTTTTTTCCCCAGTATTTTTCCTACAAAGCAAATGTATGATAAAAGAACCAAGTAACTATGTTCTTGAAAACTAGCAGCATGAGGCTGTAGAACTTCATGTAAAAAATAATTCTGGTCCTGCCAGCTTCAGTTTTCAATTCATTAGCCACCTATGTCTGTTAGAAATTTTTTAAACAGGATTCCTAGGTCTTACAGGAGCTCTTCCAGCTGCAAAGACAGGACATACCAACACTAAAACAGCACATCCAGAATGCCATGCATAAAGTTATTTTCTCTTATTCTATGCACACAAACTTTTTCCAGACTGTGTTGTGTCCTAACTGTCCCAGGGCCAGCAGATCTTCAGTTTATTTAGTGCAAGGGAAAACTGCAAATCCAGCAGGCTCACAAGAAGCTAATCTTCAATTATACAAATGAAGAGTCAACCAGTTCAAACAATTTATCTTTCAAAGTCAACAAACAACAGAAACAAGCAAGAGCTTTTTCATTCACAACAGACAAACTGCATTTTTTTAGTGTAGCTATTGTAGACAGGATAGTATCAGCTGCTAGAAACTCCTGCTTTTCTCTGCAGTGAAAGACAGGGCAAATTAAAGGCTTCAGTTGCCTGTACTTTGAAAGGGGAGAAAGGCCAGAACGAAAAATTCAGTTAAACTGAAACAGATGCTGATTATTCCAGCTCCAGTCAGGACATCCTAAAGAAACCAGCCTTTCTTGACTTCATTCTTCTAGTACTTGCAAATCTGTTTCTGACATCCCAGCGTAACTCAAAAGGACAGAGCAGGATCCAACAGGACATTCTGCACTCTGGTACACAAGCTTCTCTTAGCTCAGGTTTGCAGCACTTGAATTTCAGTAGGCACACTGCCTACTGAGGACTAACCATGCCCAGGACTAGTATAACTCCCGCAGCTAGGGGACAAGGGGGGATGCGTATTCACAAAAGCTAGTTTAAATCTACAGAGGTTGAGCTTTGTCTGTAGTCAATAAGATAAGACTGTGCTTAGGCACTCTGAAACATAATCTGAAGAAATCACTTTTTCCATTGACCTCATTCAGACCCTGGGGAGTTAAGCTTTCCAAGGGAAAAGCCACTTCCTTCCCAGGAAAGTGCATTCAAGTCTAAGTGGCTCTGGGTTCACCAGCTTTTTACATGCCACATGTTGCTTTTGGACTCGGATGCAGCACGATGCAGCTGTGGATCTGTGTGCCTGCAGGTGGTACAAGGCATCTTCTACCACTGTACCTGTTTCACTTGGCTCTCATGTTGGTCTTCTAAAACTGGCTGGCACCAATAATCTGGCATGGTGTGGCTTAGATTTCATTTACACTGCAAGTCATTTCATGCCTTCAAAGGTCCGTGAAGATTAGTACCAGGCTGACTGGTATGGCATGGTATGTAGGAATGCAAGTGTAGCCCAAGTTTTCCTCTGCTGAACTTCATACAAGGGCATATCCTGACTCTGTTCCACATAAAAGAGGGAGCAGCCTTCCACTTCCCCCTGTTGGTCTCTGATCTTTCAGTTCTCAACAGTAACAACAGAGTGGCAGTGCAGCCCATCCTTCTAAGGGAGAGCCTGACAACAGCCAGTTCTGTACCATATCATTTTCAGCTGATAAAGGTGTGAAGCTGAAGGAAGGAGGCTCCCACAGTAGCCAAGAAAGGGGAAAGGTCTCTGGGAGTAGTGGCCCCAGGAAGGCAGAACAATTTTATTGCAGGTTTTTTTGAGATTACTGTAAACAATTCAACTGGGTCCTAAAAGGGACTGGGAGTGGCCTCACGTCCATGCTGAGCTGTGTAAAACAGCTGCCCTGTGCCCAGGCACGTATCACTGCCCGCAGGTTAACCAAGGGCACAGGCAGAAGCAGTTTTACTCGGGATTACATCTTGTCACTGCTGCAAACTCTGCTGTCTGAAATGTGCAAGAAGATGAAGATCGGCTGAATAGGAGAGTTCCCAGGAAAACAAACAAATAACCAACCCTCATTGACATTCCCACAAAGAGAAAAATATTCTTTTAAAGTAACACAAGAAGAAGAAGTTGAGTTTGAATAACATATTTGCCTTTTGCTCTTAATAGCTGCAGCTCTGCTATTTTCTCTTCCTCTTCCAGACTGTCAGCAGGGATTGAGTGTTCTTCTAGAGCCAGGGATGGATTCCCTGAGTGGTGATAAATAGCAGTAAAGCCTGAAGTCAATTCCATATTGAAATCCTAATATAAATTGCTCTTTCCTGCAGAAAAGAGATGGATGAAAAGTAAAATAAATCAGAAAATAATATGTAATGAGTAATCTTACAGTTCAGTTAGCAGAAGTGAAAAGAACAACCCCAATACTGATGCTGCCTCAGTCAGGGAGCCAGGCATTATAAGGAGTACACCTGTAAAGTTTCAGGAGGATTTCTTAAAAAAAAACCCAAAAACTAGAAACCAGATAATTCAGGTGCAGATAAAACTTCCAAAAGGGCATCATGAAACTCATTCTGCACAGAGCCATGAAAAGAAAGCAGCGTGAGTGCCAGCAACCCTAATACTTATTGTGCTGATGCAATTATTATTGTTGCAGTGGTGGTCCTCTGTGTGCAGGGGACTGTGCAAGAAGAGTGTTCTGATTCTGAGGCTGAAAGCTAATGTAAGACCAGAAAAATGACACACATTTTTCACAGATGCAGGAAGCATGAGGAAAGAAAAGCAGTCAGCATGCTGACAAATTGTCTTATAGACCATATAGACAAGGTGAGTGTTGGAGAGAGCTCTGAAAGATTATTTTTATAACACACGTTAATAAGGGGCTGGTTGCAAGGCTGTGAGGAAGCACAGAGCTATCTGAAATGGTAGCAAGTAAGCAGTGGAACTGCTCATCACAAGCGGATCCCAGGAAAGAGCTGACATCCAGGTAATACTCTGGAACAGATGATCAGGGATGGGCTAGGGAAAGACGGGTCTAGAAGAGGAAGGCATTTGGCACACACAAAAAAAAAAGAGTTAGTAGACAGAAAAGAAAGAAGCAACACAGAGCAACAGGCTAAGAACAGTCCTGCATTGTGAGGACAAGGGCTTGGTTATTCAAGAGTTTTCTTTCCCCCTCTTGTTTCTCAGGGGGAGGAGCAGTATTTCAAGGGAGAATAATACAATCATTTGTCTGTGTTAGGAGATTTATGGTTTGACTTTACCATGTGTTAAAATACTGATTCTCTTTCTAACATATGCTTTAAATATTGACAATAGTTTTTCTATATAGAAGACTGACTTCTGCATACAAAAGGTGGGACTTCATAGTAGGATTCAGAGAGGCTGAGTAAAACCAAAGTCACATAAGTGAAGCACAAGTCTTGAATTTTTTCCACTCAACTAAACAAAGATAGCAAGAGACACACTGAGCAGTGTGTGGCAGTAAGAAGCTGGAATAATTAAACAATAATATGACAGACGGTGCATTTACGGGCAATTACAGCATGCCTCTGCTGGCACTCCAAGGCACAGCGCCAAAGACTTAAGCAATTCAAACCACACAAGTAGAGCGGTAACCTCCTAGAAATGCCAGGGTAGAGCATTTGGCCTGGGAGCCCAGAATGGGACTTACACGTAGTCAGGTCTCTGCACTTACCAGGTGTTGGCCTGTCAAAAAGCTGCTTCTATGTCCCTTGGATAATACATTTCCAGGCACTTTTATAAAAGTAGCAGCGAAAGAAAAATCTTCATGCTGAATAGGGACGTCTCCCTCTTCTTACCATTTGCATATGGCTTGAGGATCCCACTGCTTTAAACAACAAATTTGAAACAAGTATATTCAGAAAGCTCAATTAAAAGAAATCACTTGTCTGTCAACTCCCTTTCAAAAACAAGGACTGGGTTAAACACAAGCTATCAAGCTTCAGGCTCTGAAGGCATTTGGGATTTCCTCAGGGAGTCACACCAGGCTTTCTGTTCCCCAACTTATCCCACCCACTAAATCCAAACCACCTTCCTCCTCCTGTCTCTGAAGTTGGGCTTTGTGTCCCATGGTACCACTCAGCAGCTTAAGGGGACAACTGCATGAAATCTGCACCTGTATTTCTGAAAGCATTGGTATGCATTGTTCAACACAGTCACAGTTGTGCTGGTACACTGCATTTCTGATCTCGTCAGCACATATAGAGGTGAAACAAGCTCTAGATTTTTAAAAAAGAAAAAAAGACAGATATCTGAGTGGAAAGCAAACACAGATCAGGTGCTGTTAAAAGCTTCTTAAACTGTCAACAAAGTATTTACTTAAACTCAGTAGAGAAAGTCACCTTCAAGATATATAGTTCTCATCAAAGTGGCTTTATTTTTAAACACCCTGTCTGGAGCTACATCATTATACAGGACTCTGAACCAAACTTCTGTTTTTTAAAGTAAGGATTCCAGACTTTCTTGTTATACGGAAAACATGGAAAACATGAACTTGAAAGGCTCAAACAGCAGAAGGAAAATAAAAAGCATTTAAAACCAAGCCCCATAAAAAAATGGGACTGGCAACATTGCTTCACCTAAATGCTTTTTTCTTCTACTTAGTAGATGTTTCTCAAGACTTGAAATAAGTGTTGTTTTGTATCTGCAGGGCTTTCAGCAAGTGGCTGCCAAATTACAAAACCCTCTGGATTCCAGCAATGCACATCTCTGCTGTCTGCTGCACTCAGAATATCTGGGAAGAGGAGGAGGAAAACAAGCTTATCATTTATAAAATTATTGCTGGTTTGTGGTTGTGAGGCTCTCTGCAGTGTACAAGAATAACTTATTTGTGACATCAGTAAAGTAAGGATGTGCAACCGAGAGCATGTTGTCCTCTCCGTGGATACCACACTCACGTTTGCTCTAACATTGGGTTTTATCTGAAGGTCAAGTCTTAGGACTTGGGAAGCTGAATACCATGGGGACACAACTTGAGACCTGGGCATCATTGTGCTGCTTGCAAGGACTGTCTTGTTCTGACTTCTCCAGCACCATGATATTGCACTGACTCAGCACAGACCCACTGCAAGTGAATTATGTTTTTCCCTGATTGAAGGGTTTTGGCAAATAACTTTCTGGCAACTAGAAAGGTCCATGAGAGATATGAGCATACGTTCAAGCACATGTTGATCCCAGAGGCCAAAAATGGCAAAAAAAAGGACTATAACTATGCTTTTTTTTCAGCAGAGGAAAAGATTTGATCTCTCACCTGTAATTAGAAAAGTCACAGCTTCTCTTGTTGTTTCTTTTCCAATAAAACACAGTGAATTAGGTCCTCTATGACATGATTTTCCCTCCTCTTAAGAATAGCTAGTACCACTCTAGTGAATAAATCAGCCTTCCTCAAAACTAAATACAGTCCTGTTTTTAAGACACTTTGAAAAGTAGGATTTTAAGCTGCAGACAATGCCCATGCATCTCTCCTTTCTCTCATCCAGACCTCCGAGTCCTGAAGGTGGTAACTGCAGGGTTTTTTTCCAACAGAAAGAAGTGTCTTAAAAGCAGACTTACAAGAGACTGTTGAAAACAACCTCCACAATCACACCTGTCCCAGTGCTATCAGCTTTCTAAATAGGCTGCCAAGCTGGCATTTGAGTAACTAAGAAAATGGACTTAGTATAGGATGCCAGACTCCACTTCTCAGTCACTAAAATGCTCGAGTAACAAACTGAGTTGTCCATTGTTTCTTATCACCAAGCAAACAAATCACATTGGCAGGAAAGCTGTTTGGAAAGTGATTCCCCACATGACTGAGATGGGCTTCAAATGCCAGTCCTCACATAATGCTGGACTCCCGGTAGTCACTGGCACTTTGAAGGACACTGACAAAAAACCTGTGCTGCAATTTGATTTACAACATCTCGCTTTCACTTCATTTCTGTTGCTCCACAGGCCATACTTGTTACCACAAGGATAACTCTTGGTTTCACAGTATGAAATTTTCAGTCACAACTGGCTGTCTTTTTTGTTCATTTTCAGCCACAGCCATATTTAAGATGCTGGATTGGTTTTTAAAAACAAACAAACAGAAAACTACCAAATTACCAATCCGCAAATTGCACTTACTGTTTAAAAAGCCCTGCTCTATAAACATGCATCACAAATTGGTCCCTAGTCCTTTCCCTTCCAGTCAGTATGAAATACTAATTGGCACATGGACCGACACATGAGACAAAGGATCTCTTCCCACTGAAATCAGTGGGAATGCTTCTGAGCACTTCAAAGGGTAGAGAAGGATGTCCCAAGCAAGCATGTCCATTTCACAGCCTCATCAATGCCAATTTTCTGACCTGAAAGTGGAATATGTGAGTAACAACAGAAAGGGCCCATTTCTGTGCTGCCCGGGACCAATGCAGAAGTGTTATCTTTGGCCAGCTCCACAAAAGGCAGGAAGGAGGAGACCCACTCTCACTCTCGGCGGGTTCTGCTGGCCTCCAATCCAGCACCAGGCGAGGTGGAAGCAGCTTACCTGAGGGACCGTCCGCTTCCTACTCTAGGTTGCTTAGAGGAAAAAGGAAATAGTTCTGGAACAATGCCGAGAGAGGCTTTAAATAACTATCAGAGAGGTGTTGCTTACTGGAACATAAACGTTTTATCACAGTTTTATCTCCCAGCAAACCTAAGCCTTGGGTCCCACACCTGACAAGGTCCAGTGTGGTGCCCAAGCTAGCAGAGGGCAGCACACCCGCAGACACCATCCAGGCAGAACAGAAAAGAATTATTAGCAAAAATCATTTTCTCCCTCGTTTTACTTCTCCACAGCCAGTCCCTGTACACAGCAAGAAGCCAGCTCTCCACCCGAGAGCAACCAAAGGAGTTGTCTCCTCTAAAAGGAGTTGTCACCACCTGCCGGGGCAGGTTATCNCGGCCGGGCACTCACCCCGCGGGGCTGGCCCGGGCAGGCGGCGAGGATCCTCCTGGATCCCCTCGGAAAGGGAACCCCTCCTCCTGGGACAGCCCGGTGCGCTGGCCCGGCAGGTTCGGCCTCATTTATCCTGCCGGAGTGTGGAAAGACTCGGGTTTTCCCCGCTGTCCGCGCGTCAGACGGGCATGACTCACACCGCGCCCCGGGCCGCGCCTGCCTGCCCGACGGGGTCTGCTGGGGATTTCTTTAAGAAAAACAAAGCAAAAGCATAAAATAAACCATGAAAGCGCCCCGAAATCCATGTCTGAGGCGAGGAGGAGGCGAGGCGCGGCGCCCCGGGGGGCGGGCAGGCCGGCGCAGGTGGGGCCGGCCCGGCGCAGAGCCCGGTGCGGCGGAGGCAGGGAGCGGCATCCCGGCCCCATCCCAGAATCCCGGCCCCATCCCGGCCCGGCGCCACGCCAAGGACTACAACTCCCAGCGCGCACGTTGGCAGCCGGCACCCCCCCTTTAGGACTACCACTCCCGGCATGCACCGGCAGGGCACGGCGGCGGCGGGTGGGCGTGGCGCCGCGCGGGGCACGCCGGGAGCTGTAGTTCGGTGTCGGGCCGCAGCCGCCATGCCGGAGGGGACGGGAGCGCTGCGGGAGGTGCTGCCCAAGCAGGGTACGGTGCGGGCGGCGGGCACGGCTCGGTTCGGCACGGCCCGGCCCGGCGCTCACACACGGCCCTTCTCCCCCCGCAGGGCAGCTGTCGGTGGAGGACACGGCCGCCATGGTGCTGTGCAAGCCCAAGATCCTGCCGCTGAAGTCGGTGTCGCTGGAGAAGCTGGAGAAGCTGCAGCGCGCGGCGCTGGAGGCGGCCCAGCCGGCCGAGGCGGCCCCGCCGGCCCGCCCGTAGCGCCGGGAGGGGAGGGGAGAGCAGGGGGCGCCGAGCCCCGCAGGGCTGTACCGCGGATTAAAGGTTGGCCTGGAACGCTAGAGGTGCTGCTGGGCTCTGCTGGGCTGGGCTGGGCTGGGCTGGGCGGGGG
>WBMV01007972.1:516858-534070 GCA_013396655.1 Campylorhamphus procurvoides
GCCCGCCCCCTTTAGGACTCCCACTCCCGGCGTGCACCGGCAGGGCACGGCGGCGGCGGGTGGGCGTGGCGCCGCGCGGGGCACGCCGGGAGCTGTAGTTCGGTGTCGGGCCGCAGCCGCCATGCCGGAGGGGACGGGAGCGCTGCGGGAGGTGCTGCCCAAGCAGGGTACGGTGCGGGCGGCGGGCACGGCTCGGTTCGGCACGGCCCGGCCCGGCGCTCACACACGGCCCTTCTCCCCCCGCAGGGCAGCTGTCGGTGGAGGACACGGCCGCCATGGTGCTGTGCAAGCCCAAGATCCTGCCGCTGAAGTCGGTGTCGCTGGAGAAGCTGGAGAAGCTGCAGCGCGCGGCGCTGGAGGCGGCCCAGCCGGCCGAGGCGGCCCCGCCGGCCCGCCCGTAGCGCCGGGAGGGGAGGGGAGAGCAGGGGGCGCCGAGCCCCGCAGGGCTGTACCGCGGATTAAAGGTTGGCCTGGAACGCTAGAGGTGCTGCTGGGCTCTGCTGGGCTGGGCTGGGCTGGGCTGGGCGGGGGGCCGCGCGTCGGGAGCGTGTCGTGTAGAAGTTTCGCTGGTCGGTGCAAAGGAGGGGCTTTAAACGCGCCTTTAGAGGTAGCAGAGGTAGCAGAACTTTAGAGGTAGCAGAACCCCCGCGGGGCTGCCCCGCACGGCCCGGTCAGAGCGCGGGAGGGGCCGAGTTACACAACACCGCTGCTCCCACCGGGGTCACCGCCCCGCTCCGGCACAGCAGAGCTCCGCTCCTGCCGCCCCGAACGGCTCCTCCCGGCATTTCTGAGCACCTCAAATCTGGACATGAAACTGAACAACACAGGAGAGACTCTGCTGTGTTCGAGTAAGCGAATCTTCCTTAGATCCAGCTTGTTCTTGAGCAAGGGCTTGGCCAAGCTGTGCTGCACAGACACGTTCGCAGTATCTGTGCCAGCCTGGACACTCCTACGCAAGGCAGCTCTGTTTTCAAAAACAGATCTGGTAAATACTTACCATGAGTTTAATCACTCAGTGCTCTCCTGCTGACTGCAATACCGACGGGGGATGGTTAGATGCACTGCTGAATTGCACACACTTCAAGAGATGTGAACGCAGTTGCATTTGTTCTGTTTAAAATAAAGAGGAGGCAGAAACAAGAGCTTCACAAAAAATATTTTTAATATGTTTTACCAGAACTTTTCACTTTTCCAGTTACATAGAAAAAAAAGACAAGTTTGGTACACGGGGGGCTGAAATCAACCAGTGTTCTCCCCTGAAACAGATCAATTTATCTTATGACCCAACTCTTACTTTCTTGGGTTCTTTAAAACAAAGAAACTGCTAATTTTTTTCCTCCCAAAGCACAGTATTTCTTCAGCAGCAATGGAAATGGGATCACAGCAGCTTAACCTGACCCTTCTATAAAGCTTTGTATAAACCAGTGATTTTATGATGACAGCACTGTCCTGGAAAGAGCGCGCGGCAGTCAGACATGGATGCACACGTGGAATGATTAGGTCATAAACATGGCACGTACAGAGATAGCTTATCTGAAGGCACCACCACAGCAGTGGCCAGTTGTTCTACTATTATGCCCAAGGAAAGAACACTTCTTTCTGAAATTTACAAAACTATTAAAAAAAAAAACCAAAACAAAACAGAAAAACAATTTGTACCCAAAACATGTGCTTTTAAAAAAATACGAACTGTGCTAAGCAACTCTTAGATTTGGTATATTATATATGTGTATACATATATACATACACACACCAAAGAAGCATGCGTGTTTGTATATAAAGATAGCTAGCTATGTTCCCTTTAAACTTGTAAGGCTTCAGGAGTCAGTTCTCACATTCAGTAACTTTCCAGCTTAAGACGACCTCCATCTCCTTCACTCACAAAACGCTTTCTGCCCCTGTAAGAAAGGAGAAAATATCTTCTTGGTAACTCAGTCGCATTGCTTGTTTTTTATCCCTGAGAGGAATCTTCTCTTAGTCTTGGCAGTCAAATATAAGATGTGCAAATTCAGCAAGGTTATCAGTGATCACAATATCAGCTCAACTGCTTAAAAATGCTAGTTTGAAAACCTAGGAATGGCAGTTTTCTACCCAAAACTGAAGTACACAAGCCAAAAATGCCTCTCAACACTCTAATGGTAACTGAAACATAATCAAGCTTTTGATGCAGTGATGACTCTCAACCCTCCCACACGCCAAACTTGTAAAACATTTGATACCAAGACACACACAAACACAGTTTTAAGTGTAAAGTTCACAAATGGAGGCTGTTCTTGATAAAGACACTAACATTTCAAGATCCAAATATATCACAAGCTGTCAAGATGGTTAAAGAACTCTTAACAAAACACCCAAACTGGAAATGATCTGTCGAATGAATAGTATTCACAATGCATAAAACTGTGAATAATAGTCCTAACATCGTATTAAAAAATTTACATGTATTTACATGTATTCTCCACAGGAAATGAAACTGGTTCATTGTATTGTGACCAGTAAGGAGAACACAGCAGACTGATTACCTACAGTTCAGACAGCATTATTTATGCTATGAGTAAACAACAACAAACCAAAAGCACTGTAGAAACCACATGATACAGATACAAGATTGGGTGTACAGCACTTACCTCACATTACAGTACTGTTCCTTTTGACACAAAGATTAGAACTGGTTGTTTCATCTTAGAACTCTGCTCATGCTGTTTGGTAAGTTTAAACCATTTTTAAAGGATTTTTTTTTGTTTCTTTTTTCTGCACTGTAGATGATAGTTTTCCACTGTCACCTACATGGATCACTGTGACACCTGAATCTTCCATTCTGGTGCTGCACTGATTTCTACCAAGCAAATCAGCAAAGCAGAGGAGAGGCAGGCTCCATCCTCCTGGGAACACTGAGGTGTGCTGCCTGGGACTCACCAGCAGCTGACTCTCCTCAAATATTTATCCCAGCCTCCACATAACAGGTTTCACATCAGTGGAGCTTTTTAATAAATGTTTTACCAGTTCAACCTCTCTCCATCCCCCATAGTTTCCCCTTCCAATCTGTAATACTTTGGTCATAAGATCCTGCTTTCTGTTACCTACAACAGAAGAAAGAGCAGTGCCTTCACCTATCTACAATAAAACAAGTACCTTGAAGGGCAGAGGTCTCTCAGTGGTTTGGAGATTATTCCAGCCTGAAAGCATTCCTCTACAAACCGCTCAAGCACGGAATAGGAGTGTGGCACATCCAGGTTAATGTCTGGGATTTCACAGTAAACTCGTTCATAGCCCTGCAATACAAGGATTCAAACAATGATCTGGTTATTCTATGATTTTATTACAATGTTTAAATACCCCTCTGCACTTAGAGGATTCATTTTTCAATATGGTTTCACACATACTATGGACAGTTTCAACAAACCTGAAGCAGAGCAGCTGCCAATCAGTAGAAAACCAAAGTGTAATACCAGCTAAAACCATGGTATTATACAAGTACCTATCTTCATAAAAACACCACCTGAGTTTTTAACTTCTTCAGAAGTCTGGAATCCAGACTGTATAAAATCCGTATGTTAGCCTGGTTGCTACCATGTGGGTAGTAACAAGGAAAGTAAGTTTGCTATGTCTTCCACATAAATGAACAAAATGTGGCCACAAATCACTACCACAATAGTTTATGCAGCAAGAGAGACACTGGTGACTATCAGAGACGACTTCATCACTTCCTGATAGCAACACAGCTGGGTAAACTTTGACAGAAGTCCTGGTGTGGTACCCAGTCTGCCCTGGGAAAGAACTGCTGTCCCATACTCATACCAAGATGCAAAGCCATGGATGACTCCAAATGTGTAAAACACTAGTTTTTATACACTATTCTAATTGACATTTGTAATTAGCGGACCTTTATTGTACTACTTCAATTAGGATGAACTACCAAATGAAAAGATGAATTTAAAAAATGAAGCAGTATTGCAGTATTTTAAATTATTAGTTTTAACCATTTAATTGCATAAAGGCAGCTGGAAATCTTTGTATTGTACATACACAGAATCATTTAGGTTGGAGAAGACCTCTAAAATCGAGTCCAACCGTTAACCCAGCACTGCCAAGTCCACCAAGTGCCCGCTGTGCACATCATTTAAACACCTCCAGAGATAGTGTTCCCTTGGGCAACCTGTTCCAACGCTTGACAAACCTTTTGGTGAAGAATTTTTTCTTAATATCCAATCTAAAACTCCCCTGACACAACTTGAGGCCATTTCCCTAAGCAACAAATCATTTGTATGAGATACAGAATGGCTATGAAAATTTTAAAAAAAAACCTAGCAGTCAGCAATAGACTACATATAGTACTTAAAGATGGCAGAAATTTTGGAAAACCTTACAGAAAATTCTCTAAATGCCATACTCACTCTTTTCATTTGGTCCACGGTAATGACAGAAGACCTCAAAAGAGTCTTCAACAAATCCAGTATCATTTTAAAGGTTTTTTCTCCAGTTGACTCCAAAACCAGTACAATGGCCTAAAACAAATCATGGAAGTATTCTATTAAAAAGAAAACAGTGGCTCAGCTACATGGTGTGCAAGTATATGAAGTGCAGAAAGGAACAAATGCATTATTAGGTATTTTCTGGGGAAATAAGTCCATTCATTATATAGACTCAAAATTTCAGTTATTGTTGTTATTATTATCTAGAAAAGAAAAACTAATGAAAAGTTCTTTGAATAAGATAAAAGGTATGAAAAACCATACAGGACTATACAGAGTGAAAAGTATTGCCCTTCTGTCTCCAATTTTAGAACTACATGACTGTATCTATATGGTTGCTGCAGTACAGGTACAGATAACAATTAATTTTGCATCCATAGCTTTTTTGTATCTGTGATTTTAGAACAACTCAGAAATTTAAAATCTAAAAATCTTCACAACCCACATAAACTGAAATTATTCTGGTTTTCTATTGTGAAGAAATTTTCTAAAGTGAGTCAATGTACTGAAAAGGAAATTTTGTAGATTGTGGGTGTTCAGCTTTATTGGTAAACAACCATTTTCCAATTTGGCAGATAAAAGAGTACAAATGGTAATAGCCTCCCTTATAATCTGAGTCTGAAATATCTCAGAGCTTTTACAAATGTGCTAGATGAAACAATCCCACCCTGAAAACGGAAGCTCTATAACTTAACAAAAACAGGTAACACCCATTAAAATACCCAGATATCTGAAACTAAAAGAAAATAAACACCAAAACAAAGCACTGGTGGGGTTTTTTTGCTGCTATTCCTCAGCAGAAAAGCTAAACTCTTATTTTTTAGGAATCTATAAAGATCTGAATTCAACTATTTAATGCCTCAAAATTAATTCAAGATCTTCCCATAGTCAGCAGTAGCTTACTTGTTGCACAATGCACACACCAAATGAGCATATAAACCATTAACTTTGCATGAAACAATTTAGTTATTCAAATAACAAAACATGCAACCTGAGCTTCAGATTCCAGTTATTTTATTTGCATGCCCACATCAAATTGCTGACAATTATTAAAGAGATTCTGATGTCTCCTTACTTCATATACAAGTTCATGGTGAAAATGGGGTACTTCCAGTTCCTGAAGGCAACGTTCAGCTTCCAGAACATCTCCAGAAAGCAAGTACTCTTTCAGCAACATATCAATCTATTGAATTTTAAAACAAACGAAAAACCTCAATACTAATTAGATAAAAAACTTAAAAGCTGTCACCTGTTTTGATGACCCACAATCAACCCAGCAGCAAGTTAGTTCCTCAAACTTGCTGCCAACATTTTTATAAATGTAATTAAATTCAGGCATTAATTAAATTGAGACATTATCAGTAACCTGACACACAGTGTAAGGCAAATACCTATCCACAGTGCTAATGCACAAGCACCAAAACCACTCCTTTATAAGCTGTGTATCACCATAAAAGGTTAATATGTGTGCAATTAAGCTTTTATGCTCCCTTGAACACCTCCTGTCATCTGTTACGCTCCCAACCTAGAAATCATAACATGACCTTTTCCTTTAAACCTGCTTACTTCATAGAATGGATCTCTAAACACTCTAGTTTCTTCCTCTCTCTTTTTTCAGTTATTATTGTGCTTTTGATCACCACTGCCAAAAAAAAATAGTTTATCTAGTTTAGCCAGTTTCATCTTGGCTCTTCTAATTACTTCAGCATTTTATATTGTGAGCTCTTAAAAAGCTAAACATAAGTTTTGCTCAAAGCAAAAATGAACATATACTTGAAAGACAGTGGTGTTGTACTAGCATGTTCCCACCAGTGACAAATACTACAAAATCAACATAATTACCTACATCAGTTTTTAAAAACTACTTTGTATCAATGAATTATAAAAGAGAAAAACCCCAAACAACAAAACCAAACCAACACTCATGACATAAAACATCATTTTAGTACAGGATACATGTATCTCTTCCCTCTAACCCACACGAGGTAAGCTTAGACAAACACTGAACCAGAGAGAAGAGTTTTGTCAGTTACCTCTTTAACAAGGTGTTTCACGGACTGCTGGCCCCCTCCTGACCCCCACACACTGTCTATGCGCTTCCCACCCTTGGTCATGCTCAGCAGCACAGTCGCTCGGTCCAGGGCAGCTCTAAAGGCAGAGTCGATGTTAAAATGTTATTAGAACTTAATCAAAATGCATCTGCATCTTCCCCCATGGCCATTTCTCTTCAGGCAAAGCTACCAGTTCTCAGGGAAAAGAGGTCAGGGTTAGCAACTCCATGGGGACTATCTGGGTGAAAGAGCAAATGAGCTCGCCCTATTCTCTTTCTGCCACCTTTACACTCCTGGTCATGCCATGGTAAGGACAGGTAACAATCCTGTGATAGCAGTAGAACTGAACCATCAATGCAGAACAAAAACATCCTCATAAGAAAAGACTGAATGTTTTCTTATGCGGATATGGATTGTATCCTGGCTCCTCCAAGCTTGGCAAATACATCTCAAACAAAAAAGGCCTGAGTTGCTGCCACACTGAAGAACAGCTTTTCTACTGAAATGTTATTTTCCATTTGGGTCTAAAGAATTATGAAACCTTAAGAATTTAAGCCAAGAAAGCACTTCAGAAGGTAAGTATGTAGTTGGGGAAAGCCAGTTTGTTGAAAAAAGCAGAAAAAGGGAAGTAAGGTGAAAAAAAGAAGTCTCAGATACAGTATGTACCATCCGGCTAAAGAAGGAACAGTTATCCCAGTCCTTATGCTGGGGGCAAGCCAATAACAATAACTCTATTCACCAAGATTTAATGAGCAGGAAAGACTGGCCAAGAAATAAAAAAGGCAACAAAGCATCCCAGATGTACAGAACGCAATCTGCAATCTTTCAAATCACCGAACACATTTCTGTAAGTGACAGACAATTTTGACAATCTGAACCCCCGAGGTAGGCAGCTAAGCATTCCCCTTCCTTCTAGAACTACCCAACTATAATCATTACAAATGCAACTTCTAGGAGATACAGGAGTTCAGCTCCCCTGTATCAAGGGAGAGAAAAAATAATAAAACATGACTCATTATTAAAACATCCCTCTTTGTTAAGGATTGCTCTTCAAACTTCTCACGCTGATGTGGAAAACAATTATATTTCTTGACAAATAAAGCATTACAGAGAAAGCCTCAGAAAGCGCTGCACAAGCTTCCAACCTTTGTAAGGTAAAACAGTTAATCCCCTGTGTATTTTACAACATATTTACAGCAGCTGTCCTGATGCTATATTTACTCATTAATCACATTAAAGCTTTTTCTAAGACAAAACCTTCTATAATCACTTTTTGTTTCAGCTCATTTTTCACCCTCAAACATAAGCTGGCCAACAAACCTGACAAACTGAATTCATATACATTAATACATTTGTCAGGCACATTCAGTATTTCTCCTCTGACTTGAGTCATTCTGGATTTTGTTGGGTCTGTTGCAGACTTTGTGCGGGGGAGGATTATAATTTTAAATTAAAAAAAAAAAAGTTAAAGAATCATAGGATTTGTCCTGAAGTCCTACATTCCTGATCATCACCCTTCATATCTCTATATAGAAAGCAAGAGAGTTACCGAGCTTGGACACAGTCCACAGTGCCTTTGTAGCCGTCTATGTAGGTGTTGCTTAGAACTCCATCTCCAACAGCTCTAGCAATAAACTGGCCCACTAACTGCAACAAAACAGAAATATGTTTAATTAAATGTTGAATTGCAAAGAAGTTCTAAGTAGATAATTATAATATGCTTGGGTTTCAGATTTTATTTAAAGGAGCTGTCTCAAAGTAAAATCAGCCTGGGAAATTGGGAGAAGATTACAGACAGTAAGAAAATCAATGGATATTTTTCAAAATATACAGTCTATTTCAGTTTATTCAATAAATTTTAGCCACAACAAAGCTTTTGACTACAGGAGTAAAAAATTACAAATATACCTGTGGTGCCCTGGGAGAATCCAAAACCAATTCAGGTAGTTCCTTAAGCAGTCTATCAAATGATTTCTCCACATCAGTTTTGCTTACTACTGTCCCACAAAGGTCGGAGATGAGCTTAGATGTCATTTCCCTGTGACTAGCTTTCCCCTCTAATGCCAACGAAACAGCCAGCACTGGGACACTGTATTTCATTTCACCAAGGTTTAAATTCTTCAGCATCTCCTAAGATTTGAGAAACAAAACAGAATGAGTTTTCATAATTTTTATTATTTAAATGTATCAATCTATTAAAAAGATGTACTTATATATATATAATTACATACATGCTTCTGCTCACGTAATTAATATAAATGCTTAAGTATTCTTATAGTACATTTCTTGCTAATTTCTCCATAAACTCACTTACAGCTAGCACTTGGACTACCCTGTATGGTACAGGTTTGACACTTAAAATAAATAAAAAGGCACGTAACATACCGAAACTTCATTAGTATCTCCATGTTCAAAATACTCCTGTATGATCGGTGTTAAAGTTTTTTCAAATGCTCTTTCATCCAGAGGTAAAACTACTGTTTCATAGACACAGTTCTCCTGTTTTAAAAAAAAAAAAAGCACATACCCTGAGTACTGTCTCTTCTTACATTTTATGCAGTGTTAATAACTTTGAAATAGATCTCCTAAATCCTTAATGCTTTATTCTTGGTAGTCAATATTCTACCAGAAAACATTAGATTATGTCTCTTCTGTTAGAGTGCAGACAACAATGGCTAGATGTCATGCTTCTTCATATTTTGGATTTACTGTTAGCAGAATTCAACCGAAAGGCTGAACTTACTGTTAAATAATGGTAAACACTCCAAGCTCTGTTCCTGGGATTCTGCTGACACCACATGAGCAGAGGTCAAGGGCCTACATACTGAAGGGAGAGCAACAGAAGCTCCTGTCCCAGACCTGCAGAGTTAGCTGTGCCACAGCACCTTCCCCTGCAAGTGGCACTCCTGTCCCTGACAGCAAATTCCTGCCTTGATCCATCTTCCTTAGTGACTGTGTGACCAGACAGGCAATACCATGTTCAAATTTGAGAAAAGGCATTGTCAGAGTATTTGTGAGCAAAGACATTCCCCAGGGGAAAAAGAGTCACACAGCAACTACCTCGTAACCACCTATCCTGCACAATTCCAACACACCAGGTGTTCCTGCTGTAACTCAGTTCCCTACTCTGCAGAGACTACAGAAGCAATGTCCAGAGTAATACTACAGACCTGAATAAAAACTTGAACAAAGACTTAGTTTAATGGAAAGAAACTTTCCATGATCTAGAAATACAGCAGAAGTTAAAAAAACCTATCCTTCATGACACCAGTCTCTGTTTACAGAAGTTACACAAAATATTCATTCTTCTTTAAACTTTCTTCTAAGCGCTTCTCAGCTTCATTCTTAAGGTCTATCTCTGTTAATGCAAAGTGCTGAACTGTAGGGAAAATTGATCCTGGAAGGTTTCAATACTCCCACATACCACCCTTTCAGCAGCTATGGCCACAGCAAACAGCCTCTACTCAAAGGTGTTGTTCTGCTTATGTCATACAGAATTTACTTATAGTCTTGCAATGATATTGATCTCAGAATTTAACAATGTGTTTGTAATCAGTGTTTCCCTTTTGATGTTACAAAGCTCCCTTTGCCCCATGAGCTTTACTTTCTCTCCCCTCCCCCCAATAACATGTCTGTAAGATACAATCTTCCATAACATATTCCAAATAAATACACATCAGCATGTATTTTTTTGTTAGTGTTTGAAGTGTTTATACCAAGTAGACACAATACATTGGGAGGGTTGGGAATACAGGGAAGAGAAAAATCCATAAAGGATACTGTCCTCCACTAAACACCTGACTTGAGCAAGGTTTGTGTTGCATTTTTAACACAGTGCCTGGGTGCAATATAGAGCAGCACTGCAACATCCACCTCCACGGGAGCCAGTAGTGGGGAACTCATATGGGAAATGGGTGCTGCTTAGTCAGGCACAGAAAGAGGGCTCGGGGGGTAAGATTTTTGAGTATTACACTGTGACACTTCTACACTATTCCTGAACATAAAAACAAATATTTGGTGCAGCCATGTTGACATTCACACAATTCACAAGTAAGCTTCCATTAATATAACCATCACAACAACTGAAATCCATAAAAGAAATAAAAAGCAACTTTGCAAACAAACTATTTGCCTACCTGGTCATCATCATAATTAGGATCCTTAACATCTACTTCTTCTACATCATACACTTGACCTGGTGTCCCCCAAACTCCTTTACCACCAGCTCCACCTGGCAAAATATGAGAGAGTAAGTAAGAACCACCAGTTCACAAAGAACACTTCTGAGTTCAACACAACATTCTTTCACTTAAAAATGATCTATCGCTGCTTGTACACACCTCACGACTAACAATACATGCTGAAAAGGGGTATGTTTGCCTGATGTGTTCCCACTTCACCAACCAGTCTCTTCATTCCTTTCCAGTAAGACACAAGAAGTAGTGTGAAACTGCACAGAAATTACTGAAGGTTGAAACTGTACTTTCAAATATAACTATGCTTTAAGTTTGCACAGTAACAGTTCTCTGAACTACCAACAGCTCAAATTTGTGTATTAAGTCTTCTAAGAAAAGGTACTTACCTCAAAACCAAAAGTTAATTGACCACAGACATGTAGGATTTTCTGGTAAGAATGCCACCTACTATCAGCTCCTATTGCCACCCACTATCTAACCATAAAGGACCAAATACCTGCACAGAGACTCTGGTTTATGAAAATGATTCACAGTGGAAAAAAAATACTGTTTTGAACCAATCTTTATCCCACTACTCTCCTCACTAAATTACACCAACCTTTCTTTGGTAGACCTCTTCCCTTTCCAGACCGGGATCGCCTGTCCAGGAGTTTGCCCTTTGGGCTCGTTGGTACAACACCAATCTTCAGGGTCTCTCCATTCTCACTAACAGAGTCTCCTCTTCCAGAATCTCTAGACGAGTTTTTCCTCAGCCGTCTCTTTGCTTTAGCATTTATCTTGGCTTCAGTAATTGAAGTTGCAGGAATCCAATTTCCATTGATTTCAGTTTTTCGTTCCTCAGATCCACCATTTTCTTCATCACCGGAAAATGGAGCATCATTTAGATTCTCAAGTTCTTAAAAAGGAGACAGGAAAAAAAATGTTAGTTTTAAACAGTTTTGTTAGTATACTGAAACACACTGCATTTAAAAAGGCTTATAACATTATATAGAACTCTTATTTCCAACAGTGTTAAGGTAAATGATGTTGTTTTTAAAATAAGCGTACATATCACAGTAATAAGGAGTTCCTTATTCCCCTGCACAAAATATCCACAATCTAAATAGAGCATATGTCAAGAGTTGGAAAGCAAATGAATAAACCATTTATAAATACGTAAACCACAGAAAACCCCACCCTTGTTAAACAAAAACTATCAGAACTCCTCAGTGTGTAAGAGCTAAGCGTCTAGTTCTCACTCCACCCACTCATCTCTTCATTTAGAAACAAACAAAACTGCCAATACAGTATATTCTCTAGGAACTCACTAATGTTAAAAGACTAGTCAAAGTGAAATTAATTCCCTAAATCATCAACCAACATTCCCCTTACTCAATTCAAGTAATTTCAAACACAGCTCACTAGGAAGAAAAGCAGTGATTTAGACTTAAAAGAATATAAAAACATCACTACTTTATTTCTTGTTTTTAAAGTTATGGTGGAAAATGCTGTTTTAATACAAAGTTTGGAGAGATCAGTAATGAAGATACATAGAATACATGAAGTCTTTTGAAACAGTGGGATCTCTCCTCTCCATGGATTGCTTCTCACTGTAGCTTCTATCAAGACTGTTTCTAAAACAGACATGGATTATTCTCCAGCACAATCAGATATACAGGTTTGTTTCATAGCCAACAAAAAACTCTCTCACAGCTTAAGGATCTCAACTTAAGGTCTCAGAACATGGAGAAGTGCAATAAGTTCACTCTTTGAGGAAGCTAATGCACATTTAAAATTTAGACCTCAAGTCTTATTTCACAAAGTTGTCTCCCCCTGCACTGTATGGTTCAGCAGAATGTCTTAGAGAGCATTATAAGCAAAGCCCCTTCATAAGCTCTTCTTCCCCTTCTTAACCCATCAACATTTAAAAAGGCACCTGGGGACCTATTTACATTCCAGTTAGTATCCTGGGTGTCCTTGCAAATTGGACGACACAAACACACAAAGGCAACAGCCTTGGCTCTCTGTTACCCAGTCCTCCTTTTCTTGTGGACTGAGTAGAGTCTCAAAGACATAACCTATAGCCCCAATCCTAGAAGGGCAGTAATAAAGCACACAGAGGCAGCTAGTTTTCCAGCTGTGTCAAACCTGCTTTACAGAAAAGCTCACTGCCATAAGCCCAGAATATGGAAAGTATTTTAAATCTCTATTTGAATTTAGCTAATGTATCATGTCACCATGCCAGTACATTCTCATTAGCAACATTCATTTGGCAATACTTCTCAGAACTGTGTTTTTTCACTTCAAAACAGATTCACGAAAAATTGTTTTGAAAGCAAAGTGCACTAATAAAATATATCCAACCTCAAAGTATTAACCCATATCAAGGAGGATACTACACTACAAACTGCATAAAGTTTGATGGAACTGCCTCCTTTGTGATCAAAGAAATAACATTTATATACTAGTGTTCACAAATGTGAATGCTATAGCTGAGCAAATGCAGCCATTCCAGTCTAAGCTTCATCTTTCCACTCATTGCTCCCACAAAAGCATTCCTTTTACGCTTGCAGCAAGCTAAAAAAGAAAAGCATGCATCACATCCAGAAAAAGATTCCTCACAAGCAGCTTTCTCAGTTTGTCTAACATTTAATAAAACAATGAGAGATTTGCATAAAGCTAGCAGAGGGGGAAAAAAGCAAACCCAAACAGAACAGGTTTCCTTCCTCTCATTCCCCAGGAGACCCCATCAGCCCAGCCAGCTCATCTCAGACAAATGCACTCAAATTCTTCATGCTCAGTCTCCCATGAATTTCTTCAGTTTAGACCTGAGACCTGGCTGGCCAGAAACTACACTCTTCAATGACCACTTACTTCTTTCTCAGTTTCCAAAGAAAATGGCCAACAACTAACACAGGTCTGAATCTGGCAACTAAGGATAAGAAGGGAGGATACAGTCCAGCCTCCCTACACAATACTGATCTCAGGTTCAAGACTAAAGGAAATCCTCCACAGGAAACATCCAACCCATGATACTTAATATTTCTCACTGCACTACCAAACTATTTTTTATATAACACTGTTGCTTCCAGCTGCAACCTCTTTCTCTACAATACCATAACCAACTGGCCCTTCACTGCTGGTTAGCTAGTTAGGCTGAAAAAACAGGCTGGACACAGGTATTATTTTCCAACAGTTTTCTAAAATAAAGTAATTTAATTAGAGGTAAATATAAAATGACACAGCTCTTCCTTCCAGCTTCTCATTTTTGCATCATATAACATATACACATACAAGTAGTAACAGTCTTCTACAAACTTTAATACTTTGCTTGCTATATATTAAGAAGGCATCCAAATTTATCTTATTACCCTGCCATTAAGCCTAGCAGGCTCACTTAAAATCTGTGCTTTTATGGTGCTCCCTTAACTAACAAAGCCTTTTATAAGTATGACCTACATGCCAATTTAATTGTCCAAACTTGGTAGACCCAGCTCTCCAGCAGCTCCCCACTTATTATCCAAATATAATTAAAAAATGCTAAGAAGCAATGTATCTTCTACATTAACCTAGCTCTGCTTTAATATAAGAAATCACATGTTGTATGTTGCTACCTCAACTTCATTACACACCATCTTAACATATATATTTTTTTTTCTAAAAAACACTTAAACCTACAAAAGCTCTCTGACATAAACTGTTGGTGCAGACGATCATAAACTTTGGAGACACAGAAAACAACATGAAGCTGTGTTACCTTGGACATTTTGATATAGACAAAACAGTCAATTTCAGGGCAGTCTGTAACACATATTTCCTAAATTCTTCCCATGCCAGCCCACTTCCAGCCAAGCCCTTCATCACTGGTCTCCTCTAATTTTAAGGTAAATAGTTACTTAAAAGCAGAATGTGTGCCTCTCAAACACACCTACACATTTGAGCTTATTCTTTTCTTCACACCAGCACTGCTTGAACTCAGAAGATAAGGAGACAAGTGCCAGTACTATTCAGGAATATAACAAAATGTTAACCTTCTTATTTTAATAAATTTTGAAATAAATGTAATAAAGCAGGATACTATGATATAAAATTGAAATAAATATTCTATACATTTTTGATGATTTTTTTTTAACCAGTGCTGTTAGAAAATTATCAGGTAATACATTTTTTCTACAGAGAACACCTCTGGTCAGCTGAGCAATTTTAAGTAAAAAAAACCTAAAACTGAATATATTACTTACCTGTTGGGGTAATATAAATGTGCTCCTTTTCTATTTCCATAGCTCCTTAACAGAACTGACTGTGAAATGGAAAGTCTTAATGTTTTCCCTCCAGGGCCTAAACAGAAACAGAGAAGCTTAGGGAAAGAAAAACACTAGACGAAATCTTAAAGGACAAAACTGCAAAGGCTTCACTCACAAAATACAATGCAAAAATTGGTCTTTTCTAAGTTATAACTAACTATCTGTAACCACTGAAAAGTTCCCAGTAAGGTAAATGGTGCAGCATGAGAGAACACCACCCTCAAACATGGAAGCCTGGATGTCTTAGCAGTTGTCAGTTCTGCTGCTTATAAAGGGGACAAAAGCCGTTATTTTTAGGGTAAAAGCCCCATGTATGTGGCTTTTTTTAGCTGATAAAAGCCACCTCTATCAACCTAGACTGTCCTATTCTGCAAAGGCATTATCTGTATGAGCATACACTATCAACGTTATAATTGCATCCATGTGAGGAACGTTCTTCATGTGAATTATACTGATAAAATGGTACCAATTTATCGAGTTCAGACCAGCCCTTAGAAAACAAGCTAATTTTTGTTCCTCCCCTCATGGAGAGAGTCTTTATGTTTTATTGTATGTGTATGTACAGCAGTCAAGCTCTCACAACTGTGCTTCTACACCCTTTAAACACTCCTTACAAGCACGACTCAATTTGCAAGGGATAAAGTTCCCTTCTCTTTTTCTGTTATTCTTTCTCCCTCTTCCCAATAGCTGCTGTTCTACAAACCACCCTATGCCACTGTGAAAGGGATGGCATCAAGCATCATTCCTTTATGTACACAAGATATTAAGCAGTCCCAGAATTTCCCCATACACCTTTTTCACCTACAAGAATTTCACAAATCCCTTAACAGGTCTGGGAATATCACTGGTATTTCTGTCTGCTGCGTAAGAATTCAGTGGCTTTTTTCACCTCCTCTCACCCAGTGCTGTCCTGAGAACAGCTCACCGTTGACTGGCAAGATTGTGACACCAAACGACTGTTCTCCCTTCCCCTTTTCTTCTCTTCCCTTGGTTTTCCCTTCCCTGCCCTCGTGCCTACCACAGACCCATTAACAGCAAATGATTCATCGTGGGCCGTTGGTAATAAAGCAACTCTGGTTTGGGGCGCAGCATTCAGCTGTCACGATCGTGGGTTTCCTAATGCCAACCCAAACAGTTACCAGCCTTGTGTAATAAAAGTCCTCCCTGCCCCACACCACTTCTTTAGATTAACGTTTTTACGAGTTACCTCAAGCAATCATTCAGTTCTCAAGCACTTCCAGTCACTCCTGGTTGAGAGATTTTTCCGTGTGGGTCTCAGTCTAATCTGTGCAAACTACCTTACAAGAGCAGTTTTATTCTTCCTAGTACGATGTTCCATCAGTTGTCCACCTCTTTGAAAAAGACAACAAAGGACAAAATCTGTATTAAATAACAATAATAATGACTTCTGTTGTTTGTAATCAAGTCGCAAATTTCAAATCGAAAAATGCTTTTCCTGTATAGGACCCAGGTTGAAATCCTCCACCTGTGGCAACATAGTAAGTAACAACACAACTACCATGTGCTGTCTTTCTGAGATCCAGAATCTTACTTTTGTTGTACCAAGGATGATGGAACACCTGAGCCTTACAATTCCTGCTGTCACACTGCCCAATAGATACACTATCACTTTAGCAATGCACCTTCTCACTTCAAGCCAGCAGATCTGCTTCGGGATGGTGGTATTTATCACTGTATCCAAAAGACATAATTTTCTAATTTGCAGACTTAGACCATACATCACTACCAATCAATGCTGAAAAACTGCCCTAAAACCACCAAATAACACCCAGATTTTGTTATGAGAGATAACACAGGAACAACATGGGCAGACGTCACTTTACGCAGCTCCAAAACACGAATGTTATGACACATCTTAAGATCAGTGATATGAACAGTACTTTTAAAGTAGTTCATCAGACAAGAGTATTTCCTAAGTCATTCAAATCCACCAATAAAACAAACTCAGCGCTCTGAACCCACCACCACTTCTTGTGGTTTATCTAAAGAGGCAGCTCTACCCCAGCAGGTAAACAGTGGCACATCAACCTTTAGGAACAATACATGCTGCAGGATAAGGCCTCCAAAACTTATCAAGACCTCCCTGAAGTGCAGAACATCCCTGAGGAGCTTCCCACATAGCATACGCTTTTTCCCCCTTTTCCCCAACTTTAGGCCAACACCCACCTTCATCACCTAAGCTTTGGAGA
>WBMV01007973.1:10287-126392 GCA_013396655.1 Campylorhamphus procurvoides
GTGTGGGACAGGGACAGAGAGAGGGACAGAGCGGTGCCATCCCCCCTCACAGCCGGGTCTGGGACAGGGACAGAGAGAGGGACAGAGCGGTGCGGTCCCCCCTCACAGCCGGGTGTGGGACAGGGACAGAGAGAGGGACAGAGCGGTGCCATCCCCCCATCACAGCCGGGTCTGGGACAGGGACAGAGCGCTTCCATCCCCCCATCACAGCCGGGTCTGGGACAGGGACGGAGAGAGAGACAGAACGATCCACTCTTCCCTTAGAACTGGGTCCGGGTCCGACCGCTCCGCTCCTGCCTCATAGCCAGGTCAGTGTCTGGGTCCGAGACAAGGCTGTGAACGGGCAGGTACGTAGAAATGTGGGGTAAGCGCTGTTAATACACAAATATATATAAATACGCGCATATATGTGGTATGTACACACTTGCGATATGCTTATATATGTATGCTTAGAGTGAGTAGAAGCGTTTGCTTGTTTGTAAAAGCTTTCTATGCAATTAAAAGTATGTTTGAGTATTTTTTTTTCTGGCATTAAAAGCTCTCTGGAGTCCTAATTACCCTCTGAGTCTTCTGGGGTCTAGTGAAACCCTTGGGTTCAAGTAGCCGTAAGCAGTTTATGTGTCCTGTTATTGCTGTTAAGAGAGGGATCAGCTAACCTGGGGTCAAGATCTGGCTGCTGTAATGTTTTTCCCACCATACTCTTTATTATTACCATAACTTTCTTCCCCTTATTCAGTTAAATCCTAAGAACTTCTATTTGTTGCTTGTTGTCATTCACTTCATGTAATTGCTTCAAAATTTCAGAGTCAGTCACGATTAGGCAGTCTTGGTGATTCTTTAATTCTATATACTTTCTTTATTAGCTAAGTAAGTCTTTAATGCAAACAGTATTTTTCAATGTTGTTTTCTTGTGTCTGTTATTCAGGTGCTGTTTCTTATGAAATAAACCACAAAATCCTCTTCCTCCTTCATCTTTTTTTATTGAACAACGTTAGTGTGGATCTTGCAGGTAGAGTAGGGATGATTTTAAAACACATAAAACCAACTTATGTTTTTTCCTGGTTGGATGCATTAATACATCAGTGTTGAGCTGTGTAATATCCTTCACAGTGCTTTGAATGTGTCAGGTCTAGGCTGAACGTCAGATTACTGTTTTCCCTGCAGTTTGAGGTTTATGTATTTGTACTATTTGTGAAACATGGTTGCAGTTTGTGCCTCTTTGCTGGTGTTGAACCAGGAGGCAGATTCTGCTGCTGCGTTAGGGACAGCTGTGGCTCATCTAACCAGGCCAGTTGGGTGAGTTGGTCACAGCTGAATTCCACTGCTGTAGCCGATTAGAGCTGGTTTTCACCTGTAGAGCAGTTTGTTGTTCTATTACAGCAACTTGAAAACAGCTGGCTCTGCTCCGATGAAATCATGCTTAGTTAAAAAGAGCCTTAAAGCCTTTGACCCCATTAGATTCCTGATTGAACTTCTGTCTTTAGAGGCTGTGCAGTGATCTGTCTTAAAATTACTTTGGCTTTAATTGGATTCAATTTAATTTCGTTTTCTTGCATTGGTCCTTTAAGACCTACTTTTTTTCCCCAAAAAAAATTGTCATCTGTGTTGGAGAAAACACATTTTTTTTAATTCTTTTACATAAAGTCATAAATTTGTTCTTTGTCACGTTCCTGCTGATATGTGGGAGCTGCCTGTAGTCACTGAAGGTACAATTTTCCCTGCTCATGATGCTTTTAGCTGAGTGAGTTGTGCTGTGTAGCTCTGTTACATTCAGAATTATGGAATAAGTGACTTTTCTGCTCCTGTAACATCAACCTGCAGACCAACATCCTTTTAAATGGACTTTCCAGGGTTTAAGTAGGTGTTAAGTTGATGGCAGTTGATAATATTAAGGACAGTTTTACTGCAAATCTAATTCTGTTTTCAAGCTGGTGACAGAGTTCCTGTCAAATTTGGTTCCGAAGGATCAAGGTTCAAATATTTAATTTGCCATAATGAACAGATTTGTTTGACACTCTAGAATTCTTTATGGAGGTATAAATCACTGCAGGTGTCAGAGCTACCTGGGATGTTTAAAAACTGTGTTTTCCTGTTTTCAAAAGTTATAATATACAATTAATTTGTCTCATTTTAAGTACGGGGTAGAAGAAATTGCTTAATGTTATATTTGCATTTTTCAAAAAATAGTTCTGTTTGTTTGTTCCCGGGCAATATATTTTGTTTTATCCAGTAACACCAATTCTGAGAAATGGACAACAACATTTATCAAGTTTATGAAGATGAAATCCAGGCACTGGAAGAAGAAATTAAACTACTGACAGAAAAGTATGAAGATATCCAGCAAGAATCCACCTTCTTTTCTGAGGAGGAGATATTGAAGTCAATGTATGCCTTTATTCACACAATGGATTAGTAACGTTTCTTTGTCAAATTTGTTTGGGATAAGCTTTTGCCTTTGTGTTAGGATTTTCCTTGTTTTTACAAATTTACAACATGGGCTATATAGGAAAAAATTGCAAATGATAAATAGTTGACCTATTTTTACTGCCTTCTGTTGCTAGTTTGTGGATTTTTAGGGGTTTGTTTTCTTTATCCATTAAAAGGCAGGCAGAGCAGGATGTAAGAGGTGGCACTGCAGAGCTCTTGGCTGCAAAGGCCACATTTCCATTATGCCCTGTGAAACAGCTCAGTGTGTGTTTATTTGGGATAAGAGAAAAAAAGACAGAGTTTGGGGACATGCACAGGTATGACTTCTTACGTGCTAATGAAGTGCCATGTTGGGGCTTTTAAATTCTGTTATTTACCTGATATTTCATAGTAAAGGTTTAATCCATGGATAAAGTAAGTCATTTAGAAGGGTAAAGATGGATCTTTCTTGAAATGGACACTTGCATCTCCAGACTTGTAGTAAAGGCTGTGTCTACCTGGCAGTGAACAGAAAGTGTTTATGTAAATTTGAATAGATTGCTGTTCCCAGCAATATGATCCAATGGAAATTTGACTCCTTGAAAACTGATCTTGGTCTGGAAACCATCAGATAACATTTCTAATGCCTTTTATGTAGTGATATTAATGTACTGATGTGACAAAATGTATTCTTGTGTCCAGCTCTTTTGCCCTTTTGGTTTTATTTTATTCTTTGCTTTTTCCATCCTAGAAAGTCGCTCCAAAGAGAAACTCAGGGAGAATCCAAGGGGCATGAATCTCCATCAGACCTGAAAGCTCAGCTTGAAAGTCTAGAAAAAGATCTCTCATTTTTAATGAAACTTACTGGATTTCAGTTCACAAGTCATTCCAAGAAAACACTGGAAAAAAGTAAGCAGTTTTGTGCCCTTTACTGTACTGAGAATATTGATGCAGTCCATTCCATCTGCAAAATTGTGTGGAAATTCTACTTTCAGTGTTAGCAGAGAGGCAATTGTTTTGAAATGCAGTAAGATTTTCTTTATTGACAAAATAATTTCTGAGTACATATTGTACTTTGCATAGTGAGAAAGTGGCAGACTGCTGTGAAGTTTGTTTGGGTTTTTTAAACATGTTTTAAGCTCTTTATATGATGGCTGGTATCAGTTGGTGCTTTAAATATGACTGAGGGAAAGAATGCAGTCATTGTTGAATGGATTGGCAATGGATGATTTTGTTAACTTTTATTTTCTAACAGCTGGAGACAGAACAGTGCAGAAGCACAGATTGTCAGGGAATTGTTACTCCCTGTCTTTTCAACTGGAATTCCAGCTTCTTGAAACACAGGTAAGGACCAATGTATGTTTAAAAAAAACCCAAAAACAACCAACTACCAAGCAAATGAACAAACCTTCAAATGGACAAATGTCGGTACTTACTTTTCCAGATGAAACCTTCAGCTGCTTAATCTAAACTTTGGAGAGGGGTGTTTTCACTCTCTAACAGCTGCACCCAAGTTTTGAATTCCATGTGCATCCAAGCAAAATAGTTCTGAAGGTCAAGTTTAGTGTAGAATCAAGAAATTCTTATCATGGAGTCACTTAGGTTTGAAAAGGCCTTTCATATCACCAAGTCCAGCTGTTAACCCAGCACTGCCCAGCCCATACCCCCTTCCCAAACCATCCTGTCACAGACTTCACACTGAGGTAAAACCCTGCACAGCCCTGCGTGTCCACCAGCTCTGCTGGGTACCTGCTGGGGCCTCATCCTGACCCAGCACAGCTTTGTTCCCGCGGCTGTCTCGGATGTCCCACACGTTGGTGATGCTTAAAGCCATTGCACCACTGTGTGGCAGCACTTGGCTGCCTAATGCCGAAAATTTGGGCTACTTGAGCGCGGAGATCACCAGAGGGAGACAGGGAATACCAGGTGTGTAGCAGTCAGAGATTTTTGCCTAGTTCTGGCTGGTTGTTTCAGTGGTGTAAAAGGAATGACATCTTGGCTTTGCCACAGCCTTCCTGCACTCTGTGGGTCACCCTGCAGTGAAGTCAGTACCTCTGGAGGATGCAGGAGTCTTTCAGCAAAGTTGTGACCTCAGGCCAGACCAGGAGGCCCAGCTTTAAATTTTTTGTGCCTCTGGCTTCTTGCATATAAAAGAAGCCTGTTTTGTAAGAGGTGGCACCAACTTTGTGTTCAGAATAACCTGCACTGATATCAGAACAGGTGAGATAGGGCACAGTTGTTTCACCTGTCTTGAGAAATAGAAGGTGACAGCTGGTTTTGGGAAATGGCCAGCAGGTAACAGACACCTTGGTTTGCAGCAGAAGGTAAAGAATTGTTTTTCACACTGTTAACTGTAGCTGTTTATTCTGGTAGTGAAGTTATAATAGTTAACTCAGCTCCATAGAATTAGGAGAGGACATGTTACAATGATGTTGAAAAGTGGCCAAAACAAGCCTGAACCTCTTGAAAAAGCAGCCATTCAAAACGAGTTTCTTTCTTGGCAAGAGCTTTCCTTTTAAATCTTTTTATTTGGCCCCAAGGTGGCATTTTGGTGTGTGTTAGTAACCCCCTCATTGGGAAACCAGTTCCTCCTGAGGGCAGCAGGTCAGCTGGTGGCTGCTGGCAGCTCCTCTCTGACTCCCTGCACGAGGTGAACCTTCTGCTCTGAACCTGAATGAGTTTTCCTGATGCTCCTTAGTCAACCCACTGATCTTTGTAGTGTCTTGGTTTGCTTTTCCCATCTTTAGTGATGGCAGTGTTAGCAGTGCTTCTGTCCAGCCAGTGCAGATTGCTCTGTATGTGCATTTAACTCCAGCTTGTCTGGTTTCCTCTGTTGCCATTCCCATTTGCTCACAGTGACTAGGCATAAGAAAAATAAAGTACCAACTCTGCAGTTTCAAGTGAAACATTTGCTGTGGTCTTCAAACTCTGATTTTAAGCTTTTTCTTTCACTGTTATCTAATCCTTTAGATTCAAGAATGCACGGAAGAACAGAGTTGACTTCATTTGTGGTTTTATTTCTGCTCTCTGACCTTCTTTTCTCATTTTTAACAGGTTGTTAGATAATTTAGAATAATTTTATTCTTATTATCATGCATGCGTTCCTGAGTAGCAGTTATTGTAAAAAGGGACAGGAATTTGAGGCAAAAAGGAAAACTAACAGATCAAACGTTATATTTGAATTTTCTGCTGTATGTGGCAGCTGGGGTTGTGTTGGAAACTGAGAAGAATATTAAAGAAGTGGAAGTGACATGCAAGGAAGTAGGTGAACATTCCTTTATAGATATTTATTATCTATGCTGACAAGCTCAGGTGCTATTCTAAAAGCTGTCCATACATACAAGTTGTAGTATAAAAAGTGCTACTTTAGGAATTAGAGTACTTAGTAAAAAACATATGCAAATACTTCTATTTTATATGCAAATACATATGTATTTTTCTCTTTGCTAGAGGAATTTCTATAATATTATGTTGTTACTTCTCCAATCTAGAGCAAGGGGAAGGTGTCTACTGTCATTACTGATCTCAGCATTATAATGGAATCTGGAGAAGATTCAGATGTGAGCAAGTTTGTGTCAAGGTAAGCTGGGATTGTTGGCTCAAGAAAAGTCCTTGTGTGAGATATTAAATACAGTACTGACCTTTCCTGTACATTGCTAGCAGTGTCTTTATGCCATGTACCCTTAGCCCAACCTGAACCCTTCCAGTCCCTTGTCTGTACCCCAGAGAGGAGATGAAATGCAATGATTTTTAAGGCCTGGAAGGACTTTAAATTCAACAGAAACAGGTTTTGGATTATAATGTGTTTTATAGCTGTTGGAAATGGTTTGTTTCAGGGAAAGGTGTAACAAAGCAATCTCAGCTCTTGCATTTTAGTGTCTGTGAGCTGTTCCTCAGATGTGTGTTGGAGTCATTTGGCTGAAAAAGGGGTGAGTAAGGGCTAAAGGGCACCACATCCTGAACCCCTCTCCAGTATTTCCTCTTTCTGTTCTCTCAGCTCACTGTTCCATTTCTCTTTGTATCAGGATTTATTTCAAAACAATTGAATATAGTTTAAAAACCTGAAATAGAGTATTTGTGCAATGACTTAAGAAAATTTGCATGCTAAAACTTACACATATGAATGAATATCTTTTTTAATGTCCTCTGGAGTATATCAACTTCTTGTGGTAACATGAGTAATGATCAAATTATTTGTCTGCAGTATTCCACTGAATTCTGCTAGCAAGCTGTTCTGAGAACAAATCTATTATTGAGTAGCTGACTTAATCCTGTTCTTTAAATGATTTCTTTTGTTGTCTGTTATTTTTCAGACCTGGAGGGAGAGGGAAGGCCAAAAAATGGGTGAAGAAAGGTCTATTGATTTACCTCAGGCTTTAGTAGTCTGTACTGAAAACTGATATTTTTGCTCAGAGACTTGGAAATTTCCATACAAACCCACTAAAGGTAGTGGTATAACTGAGAAGAGTAGCTGAGTGCTCTCAGGGATTTAGAAGAGGAAATTGCCCTGTTTTACTCATGAGTGTTTTGTGACAGCAGAAGTGTACTGGAACTTAATAGTCACACTGGGAAGGAATGTGTTGAAGTAGTGGCAGACTTTATTTCATCCTGGCTGGAGCCCTGCTGTCTTGTCCCTGTCTCTTCACTCCCCTGGTCCTTTTCCACATTGCACCAGTGCTCATAAGGGCACACAAGTTTCCATGGATGATAAAAGATGCCATAAATCAAGCACTGCTTTCCCCTGAGCCTCTCCTTGCACGTACTCTCTGTTGACCTTGTGTCTGTGTTGACTCTTGAAGCCAGGTAGGATCAATGGAGTCATTTGGCTGAAAAAGTAACTGGAGGGTGGGGGGTGACCCAGGCTTGTTCCCCCACAACACCTTCAGCTGTCATTTTTCCTGTTTGACTTGTCCTGCAATGTCACAGTGTGTGTTGCCAATCTAAGGCAGTCAGTAGGTGGCTGGAGTGGGCTGATGCTGACAGTGCCTGTTTTGGCAGCAACCCACTGTTCCATTGGTTGGTCCTGCCTGTGATCTCCCTTTATGGCTGTTTTCCCTAAATTATAATCCCCTCATGTCCAGTTTCAGGCTTTTCCCAACTTGCCCTTTGTTCTCCAGTCCATCAGCTGCTCTTAGAATCTTGATTCCTACTTTTTCCCTCCATTTCTGGCCATCTAAATCTGGTCTCTCTCTGTATTGTGTGTTCTTCTCAGCCTCCCTACCACTTTGTTTTCTTCTTTTGCTTCCTTGGCCGTGTCTTGCCAAATCCATTGTCTAGCTCTGCTCTGTTTTGTCTCCTGGCCTGGATTTTTTTTCCTCCTCTAATTTTTTTGGCTTCATTTGTTTTCATAATTCATGACAGAAAAGGGTCTTTAAGAGCACCAGAGTTAAAAACTTGGCATTCAGTTGTAATTCCCAAGCCCTTCCTGCTTTGGAGGAAAACAGGAGAATGCTAAAACACTTGAGCAACATGTTCTTAAAGGAAGCAAAATTCAGCAGTCTGATTTCAACCAGGTACTGCTGCAATATATAAATGGTACATCTATATTTAAAAATGGTAGATCTTTTAAAATAGGCACAGTTTTTAAAATCTCATGACACTTTTTAATGCTATATTCCTTTTTAAAAAGTCTTAAATTCTAACATGCATTCTGTTAGCACCTTATTTTATACTACTTGGTATTTAGCATTTGTTGCAGTTGACTTCAGCACGAGGAATTAGGCAACTTAAGCTAATCAGGAGTTATTGTTTATGTGCTGGAAGACAGTTAACTGCTGCTCTTATGCAGTCTCTTTCTCCCTTGCAAATGTAAAAAGGCATGAATTTACATGTCTGTTCATGCCAACACAGACTTTCCCATTCTAAACACTGAATTCAGTTTACTGTCTTGAATTTAGCCAATGGTATGAGAGACAAGTTGGTTGACTTTTATCTCTGAAACTGGTTCTTTGAGCCTGTTACCCAAAATTTGAGAGGAAAAGACAAAATTGAGATATAGTGCTAAAACAAGGTCACAAGCTTTGTGATAGTCTGTTAAATTGCATAAAAGTGGATATTCATAAAAATTGCCAGATTTTTAAAAAGCACTTTAAGGATGTGGGTTTGTAACCAAGTTTTGTGCTGCCCTGTTGCAGGTGTGTAGAGTTCAAAGGCTCAGTGCAGTTTGTGCAGAATTGTGCTCCCCAGCCAGGGAGAGGTGGGCAGTCATGGCCAAGTCTCCACTGTCACTACAGTATGTGTAGATTTGGATATGTGCGGTTATGAGTTGTGGGTAAAAACAACTTCCCAGAACAGAGCTAATGAGCTCCTGTAAACCAGTGTGTCTGTCCTTCCAGGGACTCAGTTTTCCTGGTGCTGCCAGCATTTTTTACTTCTTGGCCTGGCTTTGTTGGCAGCTGTGACTACTGTGGTAACTTCCTTTTAATGATGCTGTTCTTTCCAAGCTGGGATAAAACTTGTTTGGCTTTTCTTTTGCGTTTTCAATATCTGAATGACCCTAATGCATTATTTTTCAGTTTATGTTTGTATAACATGTTAAAGGTTGCTATTCCTGTATATTAAAGAGAACTGGATCTGAAGTACAGTTCTCCTTGGAATGGCTGAAGTGACTTGGTAATAAACTATTGCAACCATCCTATGAATGCCTCAAATTTCTGCTCTCAGGTGTTCTGAAAATCCAGAAAGAATAGCTAAGCTCAAACACAAAGGATGTTAAAAGTCAAATTTACATTTAGAATTTAAATACTGAAATATTCCCAGGTGTCAGTCAGGTATTTTCCTCAGTCAGGTTTTGTAAACTTGTAAAATCCTGTGTTAGTAATTGAAACAAATCTTTGTATTTTGAAAGCAGTGCTTGCCAGCTGTGTTTTGGCAGTGGTTAATAGTCTGCTTCATTTGACCGCAGTTTAATATCAGCACTGACATGAAGCTGTTCACCCTTATGGTTAAATAATCATGTTGCTGCAGGTATTCTGACACACAGTTTTTGTGGAATTTCATGTCCTTTGCATCCTTGACACATTTCTTCAGCGAGACCTGCACACACTTTACGAGTGTTTTTCTTCCTTTCCCCAACAACACTGGATGGATGGTGACTATCTGACTGTTTCTCTCACCATAGATTGTCTCTTTTCCTCTCTCCATCCTGATCCTTACATTACTGAAAATTTGAAAAATAAGTGTTTTACATTCCTCTCCCCTGTCCCAACGTAAGAAGGACATGGACCTGCTGGACTGGATCCAGAGGAGGATCATTAAAATACTCTGAGGGCTGGAGCCCTTCTACTCTGGAGCCAGGCTGGGAGAGCTGGGGGTGCTCACCTGAAGAGGAGAGGGCTTTAGGGAGGCCTTAGAGCCCCTTTCAGCACCTAAAGGGGCTCCAAGAGAGGTGCAGAGGGACTTTGGACAAGGGCCTGGAGGGACAGGACGAAGGGAATGGCTTCCCCTGGCAGAGGGCAGGGCTAGATGGGATATTGGGAAGAAATTCATTACTGTGAGAGTGGTGAGGCCCTGGCACAGGTGCAGCTCTGCTGAGCTCGTAGTGCCCAAGTGCAGGTGCAGCCAAAGTGGGTCTGTGCTGCACTTTGCAGACAGCAGGTCCCAGTGCAGTTTGTTAGTGCAAGCAAAGAGCCATTTGTGTGGATGAATCCCTCCCATGTCTGTGTGGGGATGTGCAGCTGGGTCATGAGGGAGCCCAGAACTACAGAAATACCCAGGGCTGTTCTGCAGGAATCAGCTCTGTCCAGGCTTATTATTCTGTTTATAAAGGGCTTGGCACCAAGATCTCTGCACTTCCCTTCTCACCTAATTAATGAGTATCAGCCTCTTCCTTAATAGCAGTTGTTTCCGATGCCCTGTGTGATCTAATGAACAGGCCACCCTGCCTACTGAATCTGCAAGGTTAATCTTGAAAAGCTGAATATCACGTGGGCACAGGCAGATAATGTGCCATGTAAAAAGTTACTTGAGTAGGATGAAGATTTCAGGAATATTTGAAGCTTGGTGATGCAATTACCACTTTTGGAGGTCAATTTTAGTATGCACTGCTTTGGAATTTATCCAGAAAACAAGAGTAAAGTCAAACTAAGATTTTACAGGTGACTTTGTCAAGTTGTCACATTTTTGCATGTTAGACTAACTCCTTCCTGAGGAGTCAAAAATACTGTTTTATAAGTGTGGTCTTCAATTTATTTTTTTTTCCCCAGCAATTACAATACAGGTTTTTTTACTGTTGTTATGATTACTTTTGGGGTGATTTATCACTCATATTCAAACAAACAAAATGAAGTTCCTTAAGGAAAGGATGCAAATTTTAAGCTATGGATTTGATGCATCTGATTAAGACTGGGTTAATCAATATCTTTTTGCCTTGTAGTGTTGAAGAACGTGGAAATCTTATCACATTTTTCAGAAGCCTTTCAGCTTACGCTGAGTGGTATGAGCATCGCAGACGCACCTTTCTGCATTTCAAGGTAGTGTCTATCAAACCTTCATTTATTAGCACCATATTTATTTCTTTAAGTAGTTCACTAAAACAAAGTATTGGAGGTGAAACTGGCACTCTTTAGCAGAATATGGGGATGTTAAATTTGTATGTTGTGGAGAAGAGAGTATTAGCTAAAAGATTTGTGTTCAAGGGGCAATGCCTTTTCATGGTATTTATATTGATTGTCACCATACTGTTGTTTGCTCCTCATGGGTGGAGGAAAATAAGATATGTCTGTGCTTTTTTTCAGGGAGCAGAGAGTTTTCATTGCTATTATGTTTTATTTTGATTTTAAAAAGGCAAATAAATGAAAAGAAAATAGCATTTGTAGTCTTTGGCATGCAAATGTTAATTTTGAAGGACTGGATCTGTTTCTCTTGAAGATGTGACAGCCTGTGTTTGGACAACAATGCTTTGAGTTCTGAAGGGTTTTACTTGTATGGGAAATAAACTGTTGCTCCTTCCTAGCTGGAACATAATATTTGAGCTTAGTTTTAAATTGCCAGTATTTGGCTTGTTTGTTTTGGCTTTGTACTGGTTTTAAGATAAACAATTAATCCTTGGAGTAAAAATAGTTCAGTCTTGCAGACACAAAACATCTTATATGGTGCTTACTGTTAGAGGAGGATGTTTATGTGCTTAATGATTTGTGGGTTTTTAGTTCAGTTTTATTTACCTCAAGCATTTACTGTCATTAAACTGGGTGCCTTCTTTACCTATCAGACAGAGTATGAAGTGGGAACTGCGTTGTTTCCTCTTTTTTGAATCTTTTAGGCCTTTGAGTTCTGTGCCAAATTAATCAGTTTCTATTATCAAATCAACCAGAATAGGGAAAACAAAGTACTATTTTCTATTAATGTTAAAAAAATAATCCTGTCCTCAGCTGAGCAATAAACTGGTATTGCCTAATCCTGCTGGCTGTTGAATAAGGGCTTTTCTTTAATCTCTCCATAGAAAAGGTAGAGTATAAAAAGGGCTTCATGGCTTTGTGATTGTTTTTTTTCAAGTTTCACTTTATAGTTTCTGATCTTTAGATCAGCCTCCTGACAGCAGCCACTGTGGTTTCTGTGACAGTGATTCAGTAAACTGTTGGAAATATTTCTCATTTTCAAATATAATTAAAAAAGGAAGAAGAGAAAAGAGGTAGGTTTGGAGATAATTTTTACATTCTGTATATAAGAAGTTTCAAAAATATTCAGATGTTGAGTGTAAATAATGAAGGGATCTGTTAATTGCTGAGATGTGTGAACATGTATTCATTGAAGACATATCACAAGTTTGTCAATATTACAGGTGTTCTTCCTAAAGGTATTTTTATTTCCATGGACAAAGATACTGTGGAGAATGGTAGTCTGGGAGAATATTTACCCAGTATGATGGACTATGTGCTTATGAAAGGTTTTTTAGGCCTTCTTATTTCTGCTAGCATTGGTAATCATTTCATTCAGAAACAGAAGACATTCTCAGGTAAGGAAATTATAAAGGGTTCAAAGATCAACTCTGAGAATTCAGATAACCAGACTGTCTTGGAGGGGTAAATAGATTTTGAAGGGGTAAATGAAGTTGCCCCTCAAGTGTTTTGTAGGGTAGGTGTCATTATATTGTCACAATAAATATTGTGCTGCTAAAGGGATTTACATCTGCAAAGAATGGTGATCTTCATCTGCTGTGAGGCTGAACAAGTGAAACAGGTTGGCAGTGCCAGAGATCAGATTGTTGAAGCTGATACTGATAAACAAGAAAAAAATTCAAGTTTTATTGGAAATACAGAACAGAAATGAGTGATAGGAAAAAAAATAGAATGGTTTACATTCAGCTTGATATTAGTACTGGTCACAAAAACAGAAGGTGAAAATACTCACTACTGAAATCCTTCTCACTTCATGTTTTGATTGTTTACCTTACTATGGATGAGGAAAGGAAATTAAAACACATCAGATAACTTATTGCCTTCATGAGGCATTCAGAAGGTACCAGTTGTCTACTTAGGTTTGCTGACAAAGTATTGAGAGCATTAATTAGCATTACTGATGATAATTAGTATGTTTCAAAAAATATATACAACATTTCAATTGAAAATGAATAATATAGCAGTGATTAAGTCTTAGAATGTTTATGTGTGTATATATATTACAAAACTCTGCATATATTTGTGTGTACACTTATACTTGTTTTCATAGGAATGGTTTTGGTGATATTTACTGATCCTATTAATACTGGAAAGAGCTTTTCTTTTTCTTTTAAGTAATAACCATTTGTGATGAGAATAAGATCAGAGGCCACTACTGTAATTTAGAGAAAACTCCCAGCTGTGTTTTCTCCATCTTAGGCATTTATCGTAAGAGGGATGAGAAAACTGGTGAATTTTATTTTCTCCTTGTATAAATTTGGCTTGAAATTGGACTGTACTTTTACATGCTTTGGAGTTATTTTTAAGCTTTTGCTAAAAACCTGGAAACATCAAAGTTATATGACTTACTTGGAAAAATGAAAACCAAGTATTGCTGTCGGGCTTGGTTTTGGTCTCAGTTGTATTAAGACAGTGGAATTTCTTGTTATACCAAATAACTTCAAATGGAAAATATTGGGGATTGCTGTGTCTTTCTTGGGTAGTAGGTTCTGGGCAAAATTATTTTGGTGCTGCATTTCATAATTGCATCCTCTTTCCAGAAAGATGAGCCCACAGTTGATGCTTGAGAAGGTTCTTAAAAACTGACTGAAAGCACTTTGGCCTCAGCACTGACAGAACATCAGTGTGTTCAGAGTTAGGTGGGCATCGATTCCCCATGGCACAAGCACTAACAAATCAAGGCTTAGCTAAATAAGATAAATAAAACTAATACAAAATACCTTGTACAATCATTCTTCTAGATGTACTGATACATCATCATGCATTTGATGCTTAGCTATTTCTACAAATTAGGACTCTATACCAGCTTCAAGATTAGAGTTGATGTGGCAATAGGAACTGGCACACCTTTGGCATTCACACCTGTGGTAGGTATCTGAGGGGAGAAACAATGACAGAAATGGACAGTTGTGTAATTAAAAATGGTGTGTTCCTATATCAGTTATGTCTAGTTTGAGAGAAACTGACTGTTAAGGCCTGCACACTCAATTTCTGTTTGTAATACATGGTTTAAAGTAGTTGAGTGAAATGTTGCTTGAAGTTAACTGGTTTTAGTTTAATGATAGAATCACCTTTTCTTTTTAATTTAAAAGTCTGATCTAATTTTTCCCTAATGAAGAGAAGTGTTGTACAGGGGTAATTCTGTTTCTTCTTGCTGATGTCTAGCTGAAAACATACTTATTTACAGGTAAAAACATGAATTCAGCTTTGCTGTTAATTACATTGTCACATTTCCTGTCAAGAAAAGCTGTGGAATGAGGTTTAGTCTCCATCATTTGTTCATAGCTGAGATATATTGAGTACTTTGACCACTGTATTAAAATGAGAAGCTGGTGTTGCAAAAACAGCTCTTGGGAGTACAGCTCAGCAAAACTTATATAAATCACTTTAAAATACCTTTTGTAAAAGTAAAACATATATTTATACACGTTCTTAGGTTATTTTTAAAGCAAAATAGTAGAAGGAGATTTGACACATCCTTGAAAAGTTCCAGTTGCTGTGTTGGTTGGTGAACTAAACCTCAATAGGAATTATTCTCATTTTCCACAAGCCAAGATTTTAAGGAACCTTTAATGAATTTAAGCTTTGAGAAATTGTTTCTAAGCATAACTTTCTTTTGTATGCATCTTCATCCAGTACACTTTTGAAGGTCAGCTGAAAAGATTTCACTTCATATTAAAAGACTGGGAATGGAATTCAGATGCACTTTTCCTGTGTACCTTGCTCAAGGAGTGTTTTGCATTTATCTGAAAGTAAAACGTGGTGATTGTTCTGAGTGCTGGCAAAGAACGTGAACAAGCAGTTACTGTGTGATTTTACCACTTGTGAAGGGTACATGGTGAAATAAAGGCTGAGGGGTGTGTGCATATATGTATTTTTACACTGTCATTAACAGAAAGGATTCTGAAAGCACGAGTGACACCCTAACTATCAAATAAAGTGACTGTTCAGAACTAGTTATTTCAGGGCAGAGCAACATCTCAGCATCGCAAAAGGTTCTGGGTATGCAGGGAAAACAGCCCTAGTGAGGGAGAGGATATAGCTTGTAAACAGAGGAAGAAATGCCGCCTTGTTACCAGGTCTGAGCTGTGGCCTGGGCAGTGCCATAAGCAGGGTTAGTAGTAGGTTCCCACGGGCAGCATTCTCAGGCAGGAGAAGGCATTAACGTGCTTTGCCAGCACTATGGGATTGCCCTCCATCCTTATCTCGTCCATCCGCGTGCGGATGTACCGCGTGTTGTTGGATTTGCAGAACGTGTCGTCTGTGATGCTGGTGATGTTGTTGTACTGCAAAACAAAAGGGTTCTATAAATAAACACACACACACTTGTATATACATACACTCATATAGGCTGAAGGTTTTTCACACTCCAGTTTTATTCCTCTTGCCCTCCCGTTTTATTGTCATATTTGATTTGTCTATAGAATAACAGAATACACTGAATTGGAAGGGACCCATCAGGATCATTGAGTCCAATTCCTGACACCCCAAGAATCCTACCATATACTTTAGATAGATAGGAATCAAGTCTTTTCAAACTGATCAATGAGATCCGAGATTGTTGCTGATGTTTGGAATGTATTGTTGATAAAAGATAATTGCTTGTTTTTACCATTTCTAACCTTGTTGTGCAGAAAGTAATAATAAATCCTTGCTTAGAAATTAGCTAACAAACAACTTGGAACTTTTGGATGGTTGTGGCCATGCAGATTAAATTGTTTTATTTGGAGGAGCATTAGACAACTGTAGTGGAAACTTGTCTCAAAGGAGAGTGAGTTGGATTTGAAGTATGTAACCAATGAGGCTTCTCATAACAATGTGAAGGAAGTGCTTTTTGAATACCTGAAGGTGAAGAATACGCAGACTTTCTGGTAAGTTCAGGGGAACAGATTCCAGTGCGTTGTGCCCTAAGTAGAGGTAGGCCAAGTTTGTGAGCTTCTGTTAGAGAGAAAGAGATATTAGTGGTGCTGGCATTGCTTACTTGAGGTTAAGGAACTTGTGCCTGTTAGAAGACATGAGTATGTTTGTCTGTTCACAGAGAAAGCCTGGAAACTGATGTAGCACAGAACATTCTATTGCTGTGAATGTTCAATTCTATTATATCAAGGAACTCTTAGAACAGGCCTTCTATGTCTTGGAAATTTCAGTGTCAGCATGTTCATTGTAAAACTTGAGACCACTATGACACTCCATCTTTGTTTATTAGTATTTCTGTGGTCCTCAGAACTGTATTTGAGCCATAAATTTTTGAATTGAGTTTTGATTTGCATGCAAGAAAGGAAGTAGGTAAGATACTGCATAGGAAATTCTTTTTTACATGAAGGACGTGAGAGAGTGAGTGCACAAAGGACTGATCTTCCAGAGTGCCAAAAAGCTGGAAAACTTCATTGTAGTTTGTTTCTTAGATTACAAAAAACACAGAAAGTCATCTAGGGGTAGAGTGAGTAGTCTGGGTACTTATTTTATTTACTTTGGCCACCTAAATTATTGGGTTTTCCTTACCTTGAAGGCATTTGCTTTGATTCCTCTGCTCTTGATTCTGTTTTGGTTTGCATTAAATGTTGTTAGTTTGGGAGGTAGAACAGGAAGTTTTATGAGCCGATTTTCAGCAAGAGAAAGTTCTTCCAGCAACAGAAGCTTTGAGAAGGCTCCATCTTCTATTTCTTCTATCCTGTTTCCACTAAAATCAATTCTCCTCAAAGTAGCTTTACACAAAAGAAATGAAAATTTAAATATTGATGTTATATTATATGGCATGTGAAATGTGCATGGCTGTGTATATTAACTGTTACACTATTGGCTGCAGTGTCTGATCTAAAAATGCAAATGCTATTGAAATGCAGATAAAATCCACATTTGGATTTTCTCATGGTCTTGAATTGAAAGAAAATAGGAAAATACTCTGCATCTTTGTCTTGGAGACAATAGAATTTCTGATATTCACAGAATTTGTTCTGTAGAGTGAGAGAGTTGGGAGAGATGTCCCTGGAGCATTTGAAAGAAAAGCAATGCCTGATCATTTAAGACTGGCTGGAATGCAGAGCTGGATTTTGTTTTTAGCAATCTGCTCTTTCCCTGATTGTTTGGCTCCTGTTCCCATACCGACTTTGAATTCATTAATACACCTACAGATACACTACTGGGTAACCAGAAGTTCAAGTTGGAGCATCACTTACTGATGTCAGCGAAGTCTGAGGCTGCGATCCTCTTGATCTTGTTGAATCGCGCGTACAGGTAGGCGGTTTCCTTGGGCAGGGGCGGCACAGCCTCGATGTCGATCTCCTCGCAGTACACGGACCCGCTCAGGCACACGCACAGCAGGCACGTGGGCAGGTCTGGAACCAGAGATGTTGGAGCAAACACACAACTCATGCTTGAGTGGTCAAAATAGACTTGTCTCTGGGATCTTTTAAGAGTCGGATTCATTAGGTTTTTAAAACAAAAAGTTATTCTCATCAGGTTCTGAAGAGATTTAACCTACTGAACTGCTGTGGGGTTTTTATCCTTTTAATTGTGCGCAACTTCTCTGTGTGTACTCTGTTCTTATCTGAGCATGTATTGAAATACTATTAATTGACATGAATTCGGTTTAAGTCTTTAATTGGCCTAAAGTATTCTGAAGAGACCGATCTCTTCCCTGTGTGGACCAGTGACAAACCCCAGGGAACAGCCTGAAGTTGTGTCAGGGAGGTTTAGGTTGGATATTAGAAAGAGGTTCTTCCCCCAGAGGGTGGTTGAGCACTGAACAGGCTCTCCAGGCAATGGGCACAGCACCAAGGCTGGCAGAGCTAAAGGAGTGTTTGGATGATACCCTGGGACACATGGTGTGACTTGGGGATGGTCCTGTGTGGGGCTGAGTTGGACTCCATGATCCTTGTGGGTCCCTTCCAACTTAGCATAGTCTGGGATTCTGTAAATGTGCCAAGTGCAAGTCTGTGACCATGTTAACGTGTCACATTTGGAACCATTCTCTAGAAAACAGAAATCCACAAGGATAAACACCTTGCAGTGCACACATTTGGCACCGTCATTGCATCGGAGCATTTCTGGCAGGTCACATCTACTCTGTGCTACTCCCAGCTGCTACTCTGTCTAAACCTTTTGATAAAAAATCCAACAATGATGATTATATAATTATCCTAGAATCACAGAATGGTTTGGGTTGGAAGGGAACTTAAAGAGCATCTCGTTCCTGCCTCCTGCCAAGGGCAGGGATGCCTTCCACTAGACCAAGTTGCTCAGAGCCCTGTACACAGCGTCTATCAGTTTTATGCTGAGGTGTTTTTGCAGCTGTTATTTGAAATAGAGAAGGGAAACTCAATTTTTTAGTGTAGTTTAAGACCATTATGGTTTGTCCTGGTCCTCATGGTTATTAGTGTAAAGTATTAGAATTTCTTCTTTGCTTTAATCTACTCTGCCAGCAATATTCGAATACATACAACTAACATGGCTTTGAATCCAGTTTTGTCAGCACTGCTATGTGCTGTACTGGGTTTTCCATACTGGGAGAGTTCTGTTTGGCTTCCCTGGTCTGTCTGCAGTACAGAGAGCAGGGAGTTTGTTATCACCACAGAGCAAAAGAGGGTCTTCCACAACCAGGGAAGAGTTACAGAAGCAGCTGGTCAATACTGGGAACCCAACCCAGCAGGGATAACTGTAATTCTCTTTTTCTTACTGTAGAGAATGGAGTGGAGATTTTAAGATTTAACTTTGTGAATATTAGTTTTTTAGGCTTTAGAATTTGTCTTTTTTGATTTAGTGTCTTGTTTGTCATCTGTTAGAGTGTAGGAAATGGAAAATGATTGTCAAACGATTTTGTCACTATTAAAAAGTCTTTGTGCTTGTCTGGGACTAGAAGCTCTGGTGTTCTTGGAGACTTGTGCAGCTTTGGATGGGAGCTTGCTGACAGATGCTGTTTGGCAATAATTAACCTTGATTAATGCTTCGGTGTAGATTGACATTCCACTGGTCTTGCTGAATCATCAGTTATTTTTGGAAATTTAGATCATAGACACACACAAAATATGTGTGTCTTTTTCTCACTGCTTCGTTTGGCAGAGGAACGAAGTTCCTCTCATGTTTAGAAAGCTTTGTGGCTTGTGAGGAGATATCTGGACAATGTACCTCAGAGCCTGTAGGAAACTGGCTAGTGAAGAATGTTCCTGATGTGTTTTAACCATTGCCCTCCCTGATCATCAGCTGTAAACTGAGAACTGCTAATGCTTCCAAGAAATGCAGTGAAGTAGTGCAAGCACATCATATTAAGTCATCATTATGACTTGGTTAAACTGTGGAACCTACTGGGGGGTGTATTTTGTTTTTCTTGGTTGTCTTGCCTAACTTATTTCACTTGGGTCCATCTCAATGGCAAATATGACTGGGTAAGTCTGTAGAGATTCTTACAAGCTGTGCTTTGTGTATTCAGAGTTTACCTGAGGATCCTTTCAAATTTTTTCAGCCTGTCCTGTCAGAAGTTGGAAGACTTTCCACAGGAGGTATGAAAGATATTCATAAATGAAAATATTTATTCTGTGGCATTTGTCATCCTTAGCATATTAGGTTTTCATATTAAAATATATTCTTTTGGAGAGCTTAAACATGCCAGTGTTCATACCAGTTGACTTACTTGTATCCTTGGTGGGGGATGCATCGAGCTCGCTGTCGTCCCCTTGCAGTCGTAGGGAAGTGTCAAGAGAAACGTTTGTTCCATCCTTTGTGAGAGCAAATGTTATTTTAAAAAACTAACAGCAAACAAAAAGCCACAGAGCATTACAAGGATCTGAAGCAACATGTCTTTTGAAAGTGAGCTTCCTATGGCACACCTCCTGTGATATTTAATTTTTAAAGTACTCTTATATGCCGGATGACTGATATGATGTGTTATCCCTTTTGCACATGAACTATTCACTTTGAAAGGCAAGAAGGGGAAGTGCTGCTGCTAATGCTCTTTAGAACACCAAAGTCCTTCAGGAAAGAGCAGTAGACACAAAATCAAAACAGAGAGAAAATACAGGTTATGTAGCGGGCAGGAATATGTAAGTGACGGGTGTCCAAAAACACCTGGAGTTCTGAAGATAGATTTTGCCCATCATGCAAAATTGGATAGGATTCCTGTGCATGTGAGTTGTTTTTTTCTTTTTGTTTTGCCCAAATAATCTCAGTAAAATTATATTAATTCCTTAAAGTTATTCAGAATTCCCTGTGGAGATAGTAATTGCATCTTTTCAATTGAAGGACAGCTTAGCTTATAAATATGTTCCTTTCAGGTATTGACTGAAATTTAGCCATTTGTTTGAATGAACTGCACTTAAATCTGTTTTAAAGTGCGAGCTGCTAACAGAAAGGGCCTCTTGTGATGCAGGAAATGGTGGTCAGGTTTTCACTGTAAAAACTATAGGAATTTGAGATCTGTAATTACTATAATTGTAGGATACATACAGTGGGCTATACTGTGATCTGCATGGATTAAAGCTAAGAGGGTTTCAGGTTGACTGTGGCAGTCATTCTTGGCTTGAATCATTCATTTGTTTTTTTTATTGATGGATAATATTTGTAGGAGAGAGTAAGACAATATGTGTTTTGGTGTGTGTGGCTATTGGAAACACATGGAGGGGAAGAACATCGGATGTGGAAAATGTTTTGTTTTAAATGTGCTTAAGGATCAGTCCCTGGCAGGAGCTCTGTTGAAGAGCAGCTTATGTACTGCAAGTGCTTGCAAGTCAACCAATTTTAGGTTATTAATCCCCCTGCTCCCCCTTCCTTCTGCAGGAACAGTAACATCAACTTCCACGTTACTTCTGGTACTAACCTTTGGTTTAGTTAGTATTTAGTTGCTCACATATACTTTTTCTGTGGGAATTTTTGTATTCGGTGAAATAAACCCCTCAGGCTTGACATATAAAGTCTGAGAAACAAATGTCTTGGCCAGCCTCTGTCGTTTTGACCCCTTTTTAGCCTGTGAATCATCCAGCCCTTGGCTCTTCCCTACAGCGGCCTATCCAGGCGGTGGCTGGGCTGTGGGGTGGGCTGGTTTGCTGCAGTAAAACAGAAGGATCTCAGGGTGCTGGCAGCAGTTGGGCAGCACTGGCCATGGGGAAGCTCAGGGGATCACCTCAACACTTGCACTCCAGCAGGAAACCTTACAGGAGGCTTCTGCACAAATCCTCAGCTCCCACAGATCTGTGCACGTGGAGCTGTGCCAAAGAGACTTCTCAGTGCATGGACTGGCAGTGGAGCAACTGCACTGGTGGTGCTGCAGTTTGGCTCACAAGGGGCGCTTTTAATGGGCTTGTATGAAAAACATTTCCTGGTACAGCAGATTTGTATCAGGTGGAGGTTCCTAGCACAGCATCCTACTGAGCTGGGATCTGTGGAAGAGTATGGGCAGGAATTCTTTGCAGAATTCAATGTACAACTAGTCTCTGCCAATGGGAAATGTCACAAAAAATTAAAACTGATTATTTGCACAATACAATTAAATCCACAAAATGAAAAAATATTTGGTGGTCAGCTATAAAAATTCCTAACTGTGGAGTATCAGTGCAGAAGATTGTTTGGATTATAACCACAAGTTCATTGCTTGCATATGTTGGGAATGCACAGAAGGAATATTGGCCTATTTGCATAGTTAAATTCCACCTGTCTCTTGCACTTTACTGCACAGACTTAATTACCCAGAGAAAAACCACTTAACACTTTACATCTAAATACTTTAAACAGCTTCAAATTTCTGCAAAGTAATTGATTCATTTTTATAACACGCAAAGGTCTCTAAATCTGATAGTTTATATTCAATGAAATGAATTATTCCAGATGTGAGACAGTGTCTAATTGGATGGTTCTATTCTCTTGTCGAAATTTTCATGTTTTAAATTGCTAAAATTTTATTCAAGACTGGGGTGGCTGTGGCTTCAAACAACTGTTGTAATAAATTTTGCTTGGCTGATGTTTGCCTTACTAATAAACTACAGTTCATTTGGCTTTGTTGCTCACTAACACAAATGGATTTCTTCTGATGTTTTTACTAAAAATCTTTCTAACTGTGTGTTGAGGCATACAGTGAAGAGTTAAATTTACAGGATAGATTTCTGACTGGGCATCCTTGAGGACATTTTTGGCATGTATTTCAGTTACAGTTAACACTTGGAATAGTTGGGAGCTAGAATTTATGCAATAAATGAATAGAGGATTTGTTTGTGCACTCCATGATTTAGACTGGGAACACTGGAACTTGTATAGATGTAGTTGTTGCACATAAGGAACTAATTTATTATTTTGCAATAAAAACACTTCATTGGAGAATTGACCTGATGGAAATAATGAGCAATTGCATTCCTAAAATTATCCTAGCAGAACTGTTGGCCTTCAGAAAACCTGTAGCTTAGATCACTGCCAGGAGGGGCTTTGATCAATCTGTAACACATCTGTTGGCACCATTCCCATGTAGGTATATTCCTCGTTGTTCTCTGACTCAAATTACAGCAACCATCCTGAAAGGATTTATTAATGAGTGCCTTCTGATGCTGTGCCTCACTGGTTAAAGTTTGCATTTTTAGTATTTTTTAAGAATTCAGTTGTGAATGGATAATCACCTATTAGTTAAGAGTCATTTAAACAGTCTCCTTATCCTGGGTTTATGAAAACATGTTACTTCAGCACCGTGGCAGATGTCAGATTTAAAAATACCTTAGACATTTTTAATATAAATATGTAGCTGTTGTTTTTAGACTGACAATGGAATGCTGTGATTTCAGTAGAATTGGGAAAAATTAAAAGGGTATACAAAAGTGATTTTTCTACATTTGTGCTGCAGTTTTTTACTTACTATCTTTTGCTGTTGTCTTGCTTTTCTTGTTTATCTAAGTTATTGTAACAAGTACAGTTAATATTAATGAAAACCTCCTTGAATTTATCAAACTTGGTTGTTGCTGCTTGCTTTGGATATGTGGTATTTTCCTTGGCAACTAGTCTTGGACAATCACTGCTGGTTTTTCTTCCTGATCAGTGTTGTATCTCCTCTTCATGTGCACTGGTTGGCTCTGAATGGGTGTGTGAGGTTTTCAGCTGTGCCACTTCATTTAACTCTCCCCTGGGTTTGTGTCTTCTGCTTCAGTGTTTAATTTAACAGGTTTGTCTGTGGAGCACACAGCAAAAATGTTCCAAATGGGCCGTTTGGGGGAGCTGGTGAGTGCCCTGAGGTATTGCAGATACTCTTTTTATTAAGACTCTCAAAGTGTTAATAGTGTAGGTGACTCCTGCAGGACTGGACATTCCATAGAAGTTCAGGGCTGCTGAACTGTTGAGTTGTAAAAATCCCAAACCACCCACCCCTGAAAAAACCAAGGCAAGAAACTTGATAGTTTGGTAAGTCAAAAGGGAAACTGGTTTATACTGGCAGGTTATATTCAGTATAAAGGACTGTTCCAAGTATTACTTTGATATAAAATAATCATAAATACAATCATCTTCCTTGTTTTTAAGCAGACTTACTGTGCTAATACTTTACTCAAACTGTTGAGCTAATAATTAGTATATCCTATTCTTGAAACTCTTCCAGTTGTAGGCACAGAACTACAGCAGAGCTAAAATGATGCTTTAGTCTCATTTGTGAAACCCTGCCTTCTGTGGGTTTCTCAGACTGGAGCAAGCAAAATATTTTTGTGGTTTTAATTTGAGTGGCTTTCCCTGTGTCTGAACCCATGGTATGTTTTGTTATTATTCTAAGACTTTCCCACAAAACTCGCATGCACATACATTATTCACATAATGTTTAGCAGCTAAAAATATTAAAATGAAAATATAAATAAAATACCTTTATTATATCCTTGGATTGAGTTTCATAATCCTGTTGGATCAGGTTTCCCATGGAAACATCAGTATCATACTCATCAAACTGGAATGGCTCTTGCTGTAGAGGTGGTGCTGGATTTACCAAAGGTACAAACACAAGCAAGAAAAAAGCAGCTTGCAAAGTCTCCATCCTTGCCTGGAACGATGTTTGTGGCTTTCAGTAAGCTGGTGCAGATCTGCTCGTGCCTGGACTATGGAGAACACTTTCTTGGGGACTGGAATTGAAAATGCAATCCGTCAAAACAATATTTAAAGCCTAGAGGACTAGTTGGCAGGGGTTTCTAACGCATAAGGAACATGGAACAACTTTTAACTCTTGATATCCTTTAATTAGACTCTACAAAAGCTGTTCTTAACACGAGGAGAAACTGGGAAATAACAAACAGCATTTTCCAACCAATAAGGAAAATATTATCTTAGCTGCATTTCCTTGTTTCCTAGTGTTATTTTTGTTAAAAGCAAGAGGATTTTGCAAATTTATGAAACATTTGGCAAGTGTGTAGCTGGACTAATTAAAACCTGAGAGGTCCAAATTTATTTTCTATATTGTCAAAATAAGGATTTTTAAACCTAAATACTCTATAAAAATGATCTGTAATTATCTTTTACTTTACAAGTAAAACAAGTAAACAAGGTAAGATAACTTAATACCCCCTGAATATTTTCCAGGTTGTGCATTTTTCAGGCAAGGAGAGCAGGCTATGAACATAATCCTTAAAACATTACAAATATGCATGTGATACTTCTTAAAATGCATCTTTATACAGCATTTCCCCCTGTTTACTGTAATTGAATGTTTTCTTAAAGGTTTAGGTTAATATACCTTTAGGAAAAAAGTCCACCTACCTTTTTAGTAGATTCCAAGTGCTCCAGTGATTGTCACAAAACCAGATATCCTTATCTGTAGGTTATTCTTACCACTGCACTTTAGGTTCAAGTTATGAATTACATCCCAATTGTGGAAATAGATACTCTCTCAAAGTTTGACAGTCTGAAAAGGACTTTCCATGGGGTAAAAATGCTCTGCCAGCATTCTGTCCCCAGGGGGAGAGGTAATATCCTGGAGCAGGGGGTTGTCCTTTGCATAACATTTGTAAATGCTAAGCCTGCCTGGCTCATCCTACTTTTAGTATTACTTGTTGAAATGGCAGCTTTCTGCTTTGTGGTGATGTATTCTTTAGATTTCCAAAGGCTTTTTCTGGAAATCAAATATTAATTGTGCAAACCAGAGGTCTCTAATAAGGCATGTGTTATCCATTTTGTGAAATGCTTTAGCTCAGAGAGAAAGCAGCTGCTTTCTGAGGCAAAGGTAGAGCCAAAACATACGTCTGCTGTGTTAGTCACGTTTTAGGAATAATAAAATTACAAGTTGTGTATGTTTAAAGAAGTTTCACCTACCTATGGAGTGGAAACTTTTCAGTCTGAAGAGTTCTGGAAACAAAGAATACACTTTAGAACTTTGGATGTGTTGAGATTTTTAGACAATGTGTAAATGCTTCATTAATTGACTTATTAGACAGTTTATTGAAAAAAATTGGTCTCACAGTAAGTACTTGCTTTGAGTAAAACTCTGTTTCAGTTCTGTAGATAACTCAGTAAATGCTGTCCAGGTGTAGAATTTCTATCTGAACTATGAGCAGCAGTTTTCTGGATTTGTAATGCAGTTCTTTCTCCCCCATCCTTTTCCTCATTATGTATTTTTGGCAGTCAGCACAAATGGGAGCCAGATGACCAACTTGAAAGTTTACAAAGTAGCTTTTCTGAGTCTTTAAAAAGTATGTAGCAATAAAATCTAGTGGGAATATATCCAGACTTAATTTTCTCTTTCATTGTCATATTTTTTGGTTTTTTCTAGGGTAATACTGGGGATAAACCATGCACCTTTTGGTTAAGTTTTGTTCTGCCATGTCTAGAAACCAGATGTCTGTAGTAAATCTGTAAACTGGAGAGAGACTACAGCCAGTTGCTCTCTAAACTCTGTGAGTTTATAATATTACCACTTTCTGAGCTCATTAGGATTTTATAAAACTATTCTTAGTTTATCTCATATGCAAATTTAACAATGTGATAGTCTAGACTTAGAGCTGACTCTAGGATAATGGTTTGTAAGGATGTAACAGATGTCAAGGGAGCAGGCTCAGTAATAATGGGAATTGGAATTTCCCTGGATGCTGTTGTGCTGGAACAATAAGAACACCAGAGGTTTGGAAGGGTAAGTGGCAGTGTTAGTACCATCTTACCAGCCCTCCTGGCCTCAGGCATGTTTGGGAAGTCATGACAGCTCTGCTTTGCTCTCCCCCTTTCCAGTTGCCACCCCTCTGCCAAACATCCAGGTTAAGATTTCCTCTGGCTCTGGGGCATCCAAGTGTTTCCAAAGCTTGAATGTAATCAAAGGATAGCTATTCTAAGTGAAAGAAATATTAGGTATTGAAGCTGAAAGCAAGAGATAAAATCTTAAATATATTTGTTATATTCTGAAATCCTTGATTTCACAGCTATGCACAAGGAATATCTTGGGAATAGCTTTTTGTTTGCCTTATATATGACAACTTTAAAAAATGAGTGAGAATTACTAGATGAATGAGGCCTTGAAAATTTAGAAACTTTTGGTGCAAGAAAGCTCTTGCTGACTTTCAGCTCTAAGAGAAGACTTTAGAAATAACTGCTGCAGAAAATGTGAGAAGTCTGATTGGGGTAACAAGATTTTGTGTGCTTATTACAAAAACATTGTCATGTGTGTATTTACTGCTGTTGTACAAACACTTGTAAGATACTCATGAATACTTGCTTACAAATACATTCAGAGAGTGATATGCTAAGTAATTCACTTGGCATGATGTCAGCAAGGCCTGGCTTACAGTATAGATTTACTGCCAGTGCCAAATAAAATAGTCCTGCCCCATATTTTGTCTGCACCATCATCCCTTGTGTCAGGAAGGAGAAAATATGTCAGCAAATAATGTGAGATAAAAACATGTTTTATTTTATTTATCTACATCGTTTATCTACATTTCTAAGTTGCACCAGATGCTCAGATCTGCTCAAGGAGAGGGATGGAACAAGTGGCTGCAAACAAGGAAAGGGTAGTAGCACTTCCTCCAGTACCAATTCTGCTTTATTTCTGCTCAGAGTGACTTGAAATAACCACAACATCCAAATCCTGGGAAATCAAAATGTGGTTCCTATGCATTGGCAGCAGGGGAGTTCACAGGAAATAAATACTCTGGCAAGCAGAGAGTGCTTTCTAGGCATGTTAGTGCTTGGAAATTGCATGTGTAAGTGCTTGGACTCTGGTTACAAGGATCTATGTCCTTGGAAGGTGGTTTCTCTTCTGGAAGCCTAAACAAGCTGTACTTTTAACTCACTGAGCTCCAGTGTCTGGAGAGGACCTTCACAATGTGTTCATGGTGTGCTTTCTGATTTCCCCCTGATCCTCATTTGCACCAATTTCCCCACAAAATATTGCCACCTCAAGTGTTGGGCATTTAAAACCGTCATTTTATTAATTTTATTGACACAAAATCCTGGCTTAAATGTCACCAGTAGACATTTCCCTACAGGCTTGTAAGGCTCTAAAATGTAGCTGAAGGTATAAATAAAGCACAACACTTCTTTGCTTCTAGTAGAGGGAATCCAAGCCAGTCTAACAAGGGACACTTGCTCTCTGGATTCTGCTGCCAGAAAAATTTAACTTTAAGGGAAAAGGGTTGCATACAGAGTAGGTGTAATAATGGTTTCCTGAGGTTGCCTTCTATTAGGTGAGACAACTTCTATCAGGTGTCTCTCTTGTAGGAGAGAAGAAGAGAAGTTGGGTGGGTATGGATTGGAGGGAGAACAAGACAGAAATGAAGGTAACTATCCAAACTATGTGTTGCTGACTAAATCTCCTTCAGCATCTGGGAAGGAATCTAGTGTTTAGTGCAGTTTATATGTGAAGAGCAGGTAAAGCAAAGAACGTAGCAGAAGGCATCCTAGAGGAACTGAGGAAAGATTTTGTTTTGCAGATTTGGGGAATTACTTGCACTGGTTGCTGTCCAGCTCAGTCTGTTTATCTTGTACTCCAAGTGGCCTCATATCTGCCCTGCTCAGAGCTTTACTGTGACTAGTTCAGTTTCATTCTCACCCTTTTACTAATGCTCCAAGAAGAAACCAAAGCTATCAAGATACTGCTTAATTTTAAAAATTTGTAAGTACTCAGGTTTGTTCTATATTTAGGCAAAGAAAGTGTATTTTTGCAGCTGCTTCAAGCCCTTGGCTTTTCTCTTGTATCATGGTCTCTAGAGGACAATATTGGCGAGTTCTGCAGTTTGAGCTTGATTGGTTTTTAGTGTTCTTGGAAAAAAGCAGTATGGATCATTGCTCAGCTGACCTGTGCTTATGGTGAGCATTGGGAATCACTTATACAGACTGCTCAAAAGTCAGTGTCTTTTCTTGGCCAGAAATTTGTCTGTGACAGAAGGAGGTGGGGACAATTAGGAAAGCTTTTAAAGACTGAGCATTTATAGATGTGGGCACAGTGCTGAATTTTCTTTCATGTGTGATATTTCTGGTCCATGTGGAAGGTAACATGTTCAATATTCCTTAGCATGTGTTGTGTGTGAAGTGTGGTCAAACACTTCAGTGTTGACCAGCTGTTCTGCATTGGAACCATTATATTAGAAAAGTTTTATAGAATGAAAGTTAATTATTGAACCAGCCTGATAACATGTGCAAAACAGGGTACAAGCAGCAAGACATGGATTTACTCTTAAAGAGAACAAAGGCATCAAGTGATGTTAAACTGAACCCAGTGTTTGTCTTTTTATTTTCTTCTTTTTTAACCTTAAGGAAATAACTTATTGCTCTCTACATAACTTTTTTTTTTCTAAAATGCAGGCCTTTCTAGCTTGACATTTGTGTGGGATTAATTCTGCCTTCTAAAACTGCTCTTCTCTCTTTGGTACTGCTGCATAAAAACTTCTGTGACTCCTGCATCCCCCTCTGCTTGTTGTTGAGGTCCTGATAGAGGGTGTAAAAATAGCTTTGAGGCAGTTCAGTGCCACTGTTTATGCTGGGGCTGCATTCATTCTGGGGACTAAAAGTATCCCAAAGGGAGGAGGAGCAGTCTCCTTGTTTGTTCTTGAGCCCTGCACAGAAACTGCACTGAAGGCACTATTATAGCACAGGGGGGTAACATTAAAGAAAGTCTATTCCAGCTCAGCATGGGAGGGATGGAGGAGGGCTCAGAGGTATGAAATGGAAAATAAATGGTCATCATCTCTTAGGGACCAAACTTAGAGCGTTCCTAAAGAGTCAAAATGACCCAAAATGTACTGGTGATTAAATGGTGATGCATAAACACCTCCAGTATTTTTATGAAAAGTTGCAACTATTTCCAAGGCTCAGTGGATTAGATTAAGTTTAGGTCACTGTTAGAGCCACCAGCTGCAAAACAGAGACAGCTGAAAAATAACCCAGTGATTGTATGAACATCCTTCCATATGTTTCTGATTTATAATCAGAATTTTTGAAAGCTGAAGGCATTGCCTCTGTTTCTTGCCTTTATGAAGACTCCTTTTATCAGTTGCTGCCTTATAAATGAATAAAGTGCATTGTGAAAATCTTGCACAATATTAAAGAGAAATCCAACTGTGGCTAACAAATATGAATGATAACTGGAATAACAAGCACTGTCTGCTTACCCAGACCCCTCTGTGGAGCACATGTTCTCCTGAACTTTGCTATACATCATCAGTTATATCCTGAAACAGAGCCAACCTACTGCAATTTATTTAAATTTCTTAGAATTCCTCCCTGAATTGGCATTGCTTCTCTATAACAATGGTGTAATTGAGAGCTGTTACTCAGTGCACAGGGACACTCAGGTCAGGGCTCTGAGACCCACTGGCCTGAGAGAGACATTTTGTATCAGTGTTCCTCTCATCTGTTCCTTATATCATCTATAGCATCTGCTTTACTCTGTGCTTATGGCTCATCTTCATACCCATCTGTTTTCCTTCTGTTGTACTTTTATAATAGGGGAGAGGTGGTTTATTTTTTTCCTCTGTAGATGGTGAATTTATGCAATGAATTAAAATATTAGTATTTCCTTTCCTTTTAAATTAATTAGGTTGTTAGAAATGTAAAATTTGGACGCAGTGGTTTAAAACATCAGATGATAAATGTTTGTATTTGTGGAGTTCCATAACTTGCAACTCTGTACATGCAATTTGGCTTCTAGCAGAATGGTTCATACTCCTGCAGCAGTACTGCAAAATGATTGTGAAATCTCTTCAATGTCTGTGTTTTTTGGGTTTTTTTTGTTAAAAATATAGTATGTTCAGCTTTTCAGGTAGGAAATGCCTGTGTTTATTACTTACAATGATAAAATTGGGAAACGAAGGAAATCGATTCATATCGTAAAAGTGGAATGTGAGTAAGTTCAACTAAGAAAACGTGAACTGTAAACCATCTGTTTTCTATAAAGGAGTCTTTGCTAATCCACATAACTTTTATAAGAATACTGAAGTAAAGGTCTCAAAAAGTAGCCCTTATAAGTATGAAAACCATCAAACAAACTATGGGAAAAGGCAAAATACATTTCCACTCTTTTGAGGAAGGGAAGGAAGGGAAACAATTGGATTAAATTACTAAATACTGCTATTTCTCTTCCTTTATTTTGATTTTTGCAATAACCTCTTGTGGCTGGTACTTCACCTGAATTACTAAGGGAGACACAGAGTTGTAAACCAGATCAGGTTTTGTTCCTCTGTTTTCTAACTCTGTCCTAAATAAACTCATTAAGCTGTTCGATGCTTGCTAGGTTTTGCTGTTACTGCTGAAATAAATAACATTTTAATACACATTTAGTTCTCAGTTTATTAATCTAGTTCCTTCTTAAAAACACTACATAACACTCTGAAAGTAAATACCAAGCAAACATGAAGCAATTATATTTTGATCCCAAAATCTGGTGGCTTCGTAGTGGTATAATTAGTTTATCCAGAGCTCCACACTTGCAGGGCTGCTCTGAGTCCCTGGATCTGTGTCAGTGTCTGTCTGCTACAGGACAGCACAGCATTGTAGGCAAACTGTTCCCAAATTTAATAAGCTAGAATATGCCTTGGAATATGACCATAGTTGGCAGTGCTTAAGAAAAAAAACCCACAGAGTTTAAAATTGAAATGTGTCAAGGCACTAAGCATTCATTACTAGTGAGGAGCAATAGCAGCATGTTACTGGTATAGCTCAGGGTGGTGAGAGCACAGAACTGGGTGTGGAGTTTCCATGGACATCACTGTTCACTGGCTGGTTTAGCATCCTGAGGTCCTTTTGGCAGTCCTTCTTCATCAGCCCTTAGCTCTCGTTGTTATCTCACTTCTCAGCCCAGTTTCTGTCTCTTGCAAGTATTTTAGATTGAATAAATTCCAACACAGCCCCTTTGCAAAGCTCCCACCAGTGGCATTGCTCCTCCACAGTAAAAACTGACCGTTTATTCTTATGCTGTTTCTTGTATTTTATTTGATTGTGTTCATGCTGCCACCTCTTAATCTGCAGCAGCTTCATTTCCTTAAAAAACCTTTCAGAAGTTTTAGTAGGCAGCTTGGATCAGGATCTCCCTTTTGCACATGCAGAGAACTCCCAGAGGTTTGCAAGGGCAGAACATCATGGCTCTTACAGAAGTCATGCCCTGTCTTACCAGAGCAAACTGCATTCAGCTTGATATCCATGAGCTCTGTCCTTTATTAGAACAGCTCATTTCTGCAAGGCTAGCAAGTCTTCAGTTCCCTGACTGGGAGCACAGTGTCCTATTTCTCACAGATGAGATATGATAGTAATAATTGAAAGAAAAGTGAGTTTTAATGGTTCTGTTTCTAGAATTCCATCTGGATGAGTTAAATGTAATAAGCTCCAAAGCTTTCAGTAACTGTCAGTTTGACTTAAACTTTAAGAAATGTATATAACGAGTTGCTGCAAAGTCACTGTCTTTAATTCTACTTTAAAACTAAAGCTGAACTTTGCTTCACAAATGATTTTAAGAAACAGGAAGTTTGTGATAAAAATTTTAATATTCATATTTTATCTGGATAGTGTTTGGTTTTCTTTTTAAAGCTGAGGAAGCTTTAAAAAGCCTCTTCTAGATTTGCATTTTGTGCACCATTCCTTTAAAATCTGAACCAGTTGAAAGGTTCCGTAAGGTTCATACACTGCACACATATACTGTTTATATTAATGAAGCTATGAAGTTATAAATACATCTAATTTTGTGTATATACTGTACATAATATTTAATGACTATTTAAGTAAAATAATTCATGTATATGTTTGTTTATGAAGCCAAAGGTACTTGAGGATGACAGGTGTTATTAAACACTTTTTAAGAAAAAGAAGAAGACAAGGTTACATTCATGGGCTTACAATGAATCTTTAAAAAATCCTTCATTAGGTATTTTTATTTTCTTAATAATTGTTTAATCAGAAACCAAAATATATGACAATGGGCTTCCAAAAATAACTGAAATTATAAGAGAAAAAGCCAAACCTGTCTTAACTTTTTAGATTTGCTAATACAAATTTGCTCACATAATTTTCTGAATCTTTTTTAGCCTTTCATATACTTAAAGTACAATGTGAAATTGGTAGTATGATGTATGGATCTGTTGCTTGCCTTCATTTGTTTTTCCGGTTGAAAATGGTGATTCCTCCTCACGGTTGTTAAAGCTTTATCAGGGTGAAAATGCTGAAAAAAGCAATAAAGTGCTTTGTAGTGTTATCTTACCCTATAGTTATTTGGATCTGTTTCTAGGCATAAGACACCAAAAAAATTTGCATAGCTCAAGGATTATGTAGTACTTCAGGTTATTTAAAGCAATTTTAAATCCACTTTGAAGCAGAGTATAGCTCACTAGTATCAGCTTTGCAGAGGAAGAGTCTAAATTAATAGTTTAAACACCTGGAAATGCTTCTATTTGTGCCTATTCTACTTGACTAACCAGTCTAATAAAATGGCTACCTTATGTTTTTATGTATCTTCTGAAGTGACATGAGCCAAAGCACAGGTAAAATGTAAATGCTAATGGTTCAGTTGTGTTAATGCACATGCTGCTCCCTAAATCCTAAGAGTTTGATGCAAGGCTGTTTATTGCCTGTATTACTAGTAAGCTGAAACCTCCTTTGTAGCATTGTGATAGCTGATGTACAGACAGAGAAGTAAATATTGTAATACACCTTGTCAGATCACTTAAAATCATATGATTTTGAGAAAATCAAACCTCAAAGTTTGATTTTCCTTGTCCAGTTAGAAGTTGGAAGAAGAAACATCTATATTTCTGGGAGATGTGGAGGAACCTTGTGGAAGTATTTTTGTGCCCTTACCCTCCTGTCCTATTCTCTGGTGTGTCTGCTTTCCTGAGCTGGAAGGATTTTCAGCCTTAACCTTTTGCTCCTGTGGAGTATGACATCCATTTGTATTTTAGTCATTTTGCAATTGGATCACTTTAGAATATAGAAGTTTTTTCAGGTCGATTTTCTTCACCCAAGGATGAGCCCATCACCAACCCAGGTACATACCAGACTTCTGTCTAATGCTCAGGTGAGTGCTCTGTGTTCCTGCTCTTATGGTTTTTGCTGCACCAGCAAGAGGACATTTACCTGCCCTAAAATCTGACCTCCACACCTGTATCCTAAATATCCCAGACTATCCAGTTGTTCTAGAATGGCAATGAATGACCCACAGCTAAGGAAAAGTTTCCCTGTGTACTCACTAACAATTACATCAGTGAAAGTAAGGATGAAAGTAGTTGTCTTCTGCTTCCTGATCTTCTTCAGTGTCTTGATTGTGTGTCTCATGATTGTCCTCTGCTTCCTGGTATTCCTCTGGCGTCAGAAACCGCCGGAACACGGGGGTTCTGAGCTGGGTTGGCTTGTTGGCAGTGACGTTCTGCTCTCCATAGTAGATGGTTCTGATGAGGGGGAAGCAGAAGAAGGCATAGCTGCTGATGGGGCTCGTCAGCTTGTTCTGGTCCAGCCGGATGTAGGTCAGCTGGTGGATGTTCAGTGGGTCGAGGGCTGGGCACATCAAAGTGACGTTTATGTCTGCAAGACAGTGAGAAATGTTGATTAAAATCCAGGCAGTGGTTATGTTTAAGACCCCTTGCAAAAGTGAAATTTATGTTTTGAATTGTTTTTGCAGTGTGCAGTGATATAATCCTTGTGTTTTAGATCTGTTTTGTGAATGGCAGTGATAATAACAGTTTTGGGGCTTGCAAAGTATAAGGCTGTGGAGTAAGGAAAAAAATATGATTACCACTAACAATTTGTAATTACTGGTTTATGGGAATGAAATAGTTTGTCTGCTTGTTTTTATCAATTGCCACATCAGAAACAATTTTCAAAAAGTTTTAGCTTGTTAGATGAAAAATTGGTATTAATTTTGACAAAGAATTGCAGATTAGGGGTAAACTGAAAAATCAAACCCTCTCTAATTTTGCTAGTTTGGTCTCAAATGACTGAGGATGTGTTTACACCCCATCCTGAAGATGAGATGATATTCTCCCTGCACTCCTCCCGCAACCAGTGCCAAAATCCATTATGTTTTTTGCTTTTAAAGAGCTTTAACCATAAACATACTTTCAATTTCATTGCCTTCAATATACAAATGCTGCAAACTTCTTGGAATGTAGAATACTTGTTTCAATTTGTTATGTCCAAGGTTAAGTTCCAGGAGGTTGGGTAAATTAAAGGTGTTGAGTGGAATGCTCTGCAGGTTATTGTGGGACATTCGCAGAGCAATGATTTTGGGAAGTCTGTGGAAATAGTTTTCTGGAATATAAGAAATGGAGTTATTTTCAAGAGAGAGATGCATCAGTGATGATGGCAGGTCGGGAGGCATAGTCTCTAACTTGTTGTTGCACAAGTTGAGCTGCATTAAATTTTTCATGTTGGAAAAGGGTCTTTCTTTGAGTACTGAGTCATCAAGTAAGTTACTGCAAAGGTCCAGCATGGTGATGTTGGGTAATCCTTCCAAAGCATTTCCAGGCAGCCGGGCAATCTTATTGAAGCCAAGGAGGAGTCTCTCCAGAGAGCTGGGCAGCGGGGATGGAAACTCTTCTAACTCATTATGCTGCAAATGAAGTTGCACTAAGTTGGAAAGTTTGGCAAAAACCCCGTGGTCAATCATATGGAATTTAATTTTGTTGTAGCTGAGGTTGATTTCCCTCACAAAGGTGACATTTGTAAACGGTGCTGCGGGCACAGCTTCAATGTTGTTGTTTTGCAGATAAAGCTGTTGGACGTGGCTGGGGATATTGGGTATTGTCTTCAGTTTCCGATGGTCACAGTACATGGACAAGGGGAAAGCTGGTGGGCAAAAGCATTCCCTGGCACACTCAAACGGGAAGGGAAAGCGAGGAACCTCAGCTTGTGTGCTTGGGTTAAAATAATAGGGAATTTGGTGGTCTGGCTCTTCGTATTCATCCTCAAAATCATAATCTTCATACTGACAGAGGACCAGAGCAGCCCAGAAGAGGTGAAAGACTGATTGGCTCAAAACCCCCATATTTAAATTCATATCTTGCGACCTATTGGTGAGAAGGAAAATTAAGTTTTAGGTAGTCATAAAGTAAATTACATGTAAGTTTTAAAAAGCAGCAATACATAATGGAATAAGTGGAATAGTGCAAAATCTCGCAGAGTTTTTATGAAGATTGGAACTGATACCTGGGGGCTGTAGTTGAGTATATTTGATATATACTAGAACAGTATATACTCAAAAAGTAACTGTCTTGCAGGTCAGGTCTCAAAGCACTGTAAGTGACTAACACTGCATGAGACATTTCTAAGAACTTAACTTTAAACAGTCATGTCAGGTGAAACTTGAGAACAGAAGAGGCAAGATGGATGCACACAACATGATAAACCACACACTCAGAGCTGAAAACAGAATCTTAAAAGCACAATTCTCTACCATCTGTAACGGACTCAGAGCTCAGTAGCTGCCTCTGTAAGCAGTTTAGCAACTGAGGACTACAAGTTCTATGACATGCATGAATCACTCCTTACTGCAAAGATAACACAATTGGTTCATTTTATTCCTGCTTACCAAGAAAACTTACCCTCTGGAAGTCGGTGAAGTTCAAGTTGTGGAGGGCAGCAAGTTATTGTGCTGGTGAAATCATCTGAGACATAGCCTAGCCCAGCTGGAGGAACAAAAGATCTGTCTAAGCCATATTTTGTGGTGAGGAGCCTTGTGGGAAGGCAACACAAAATAACAGCCTTGGCCCCTCTTCTGATTTGCCAGTAAAATTTTAAAAAAAAATGCTTTGTGCCACATCATCAGTTGCTATAGATACAGTGTCATAAGGCTGTGAAGCAATTTGTTCTTTTGTTAAAATCACTTCAAAATAATTTGCAAGATTCTTTCAGTGTTACCAGTTCCCATTTAAAGAAAAAGCAAAAGAGAATAAGACTTCAAAAATGATTACAGAGGTTATTAGTTCATAGTGTGGGTTCAGCTGCAGTGATTCAGTTCTGGGTTTGTCCTCTGAGGGTGAAGTTAAGAAACTATTAAAAAAATTACCCTTCCCAAAACTGAGGGAAAGAACATAAACATCTTCCCGTTTTATATTTTTTATGTGCCCTGTCTCCTTCCTGCAGAGGATTTGTGCTGTGCAGAGCTGTCAGTGTGGTGGTGGTAAAGTTAAGGATTCACAGTAATCTCCAACATTTTTTGCTAAGTTGCGTAGAGAGAGCACAAATCTCATGAAAAGAGCAAGTATGACATAAGACATTTTACTCAAGAAAAACATTTTTCATAGGTTTTAAGAGGAATTAAAGAAAAAAGGCACAGTTACCTGCCCTTGCTGCTGCATGATGCTTAAATAAATGTTGATATATGCAAAACAATGGAGGAAAAGGGCAATTCTTTTGTGAAGTGGATTAAGTGTATGATTTATCCAAAGCATTTAATTATGCTTTTGGTTTGGTAGAAGAATCAGGTTATTCCAAACTCAATTCACAAGGAAGAATCTGGTTCTTAAAAATGCTTCTTCAAAAGTGCCTCAGAGGTATCATATTTTAAAAATTAATGCAATAGAAAGTTTCTTTTTTGACTTTTTTCTTCCTGACTGATGATTTGCTCAACCTTTTCAAGTTTGTTCTTTAACACTGAGGACAAGACCATGTTTAAGAAGATGAAATGTACATGGTTCTAACATTTGGGATATAAAGGAAAGCACAAGAAGTCACACCCAAATTAATATTGTAGGAGCTGACAATAATGGAAGTAAACTAAAGCAGTCGTGTGTTTATGTAGAGAGTGCAGAATACAAGGGAGAGGCTGGGAGAGTAAACTTAGAACTCCACAGTCCTTGATTAACACTTAATAGTTTAATAGCTACATTGTACCACTAAACCCAGATAATGCTGCTCAAAAAAGTAATTTGTGAAATAATTATAATACATTTCTAATGAGAAATTAAAAAAGAACACTGGGTTTGTAATGCTCAGTTAGTAAAATGTTATTGGCTGCTATAAAGTTTGTGTATTTTTTAAGCATGAGACAAAGAACACAGTGCAGATTTTTGGAAACTTTGTTCTAGTAACAGTTCTAAACAAAACCTACATAAAAATTAAACCATTTTATCTAGACATAAGAGTTTCAATTCCATACCTGATATTTTCTATTGTTTTCTACCACCGATTGTGTCCCAAAGTCTCTTAAGCTATTAAGAGACCTAAAATTCCATGGTCAATTTGCAAATCCATGGTGGCAGCACAGGAGAGTCTGTCCTAGTGAGAAACTGTGGTAAAGCTCTTGATTTAAAGCATTTTGAGCTGCAGAAGATGATGCAGCTCCAGCCATGGGATATATTAAGATTCAGTCCTGTTTTGTTGCATGAGCTGTCTTGGAGACAAGCAAGTCTATACTTTGTGATCCTGGTCAAGTGGTGTGGTTTGATCTTCACATTCATTTGAGGTGTGGTAGGAATTTCCTTACAAGGAGGATAATGAGAGGGTTACATTTAGCATCATTCATATAAAACATCTTGTTGCAAAGGCTGTAAAAATTCATTAAATTTTCAACATGTTTTGGTTTTCAGTTTAAAAAATGTTTCATAAGGACTTATTTTTGCTATTGAATCTGTGAATTCTGTTTCATCTTTTATCTATGCAGTTGTGGTGCAAAGCAGGATGTCTGTCAATGTGGCAGTCAGGATTGGCTTCAAGCTGCTTTATCTTCTTAAGTCAGACTTGGATGGATCCTTTTCATAAATTAAAATCTTTGCAATCTCACTATCTCCATTAACTGCATTCAACTGAGGAGACTTGTCTGCTTTCTCAACTCTCTTTTGGAACTGAAGGCATAAGACAGATGTTCTAGTATTTTATGAATTTAGGTTAGTTTAGCTAGCTGAGTATGGTCAGCCTAACACATTTGAGGTCTCTGTGTTTTAACCAAAATATTCATAGAATAAAGAAGATCCTCAGTGGTACTGAGCTGAATGGGACTGGCCCTGATAATAAGGTATAAAATTACATTACTTTGCCTTTGCTTTGTGTTCGCTGCTTTGGATTCTTGGGTTTTCTTGTGTTTGGTGGGTTTTTCCTCTCCTTCCAAAACTTAGGATGGTCCATATGAAGCCTAGAGAAAGGAAAAGAAAAGCTTCATCTTGTTTGTAGAGAATTAAAGGAACTCAGATGAAGCCAAGCTGTTGAAATTAGAATTGAGGACTGTCTTGGACACGTGATCTTGCTGGACTTAGAAAGTTCTTCAGCAAAGGTAATTCTCTGCTATCACATGCCTGAAGAAAAGCCTCAAGCTCAAATCTTTTAAATCCTCCGTTGACAACTCAGTAGGAATTCTGTGTTTTAGATAAGAACTGGTGATGTTGGTTTGTTCCTCTGAGGAGAGAATGCACAGTCAAATATAGTGAGGAACTGTGAATGTTATAATTTGCTTCCCCTTAAAGCCTGTGGGCTCCTGAAGTGGGAAACAGCCTTAGGCATGTGCCATCCAGGCAGGGCTGCACTTCAGAGTCAGACTGTGGGCACAGAAACCCTTTGCATCCCAAGTTCTAGGCCTTAACTGGCAATCCCCAAATGCTGTCACACCCCCTGCAGCCTGTGTGAACCCTGTAGATGGTCTGCAAAGGCTCTTCCTTGCTTGCCATGACCTAAAGTACCTGAGTTGTGGCTGCTGGATTTATTTATCCTGTGCCAGATCTGGAAACTCAGTGAGTGCTGTGCATAACTCAGCAAATCGAGATGCTGAACTGCTCGTTCCTGCAGAGCCTCCAGCCCAGCCAGAGCCCTTCCAGGCTTCATGCTGTTTGCTGTCCAGTGGAAAGTCATTCCAGGAGCGTGTCCCTGTGTGAATATGTGCTTTTAAAAGTTATGGAAAAGGGGCCATCAAATCATATCAACAGTCCTGCAGAGCTGAGACAAGACCTGATCTGTTTAAAAGAGCAAAGGGAGACAGAGCTGTGCCATGTGCAGGGTTTTCCTGTTGCCTCTGACCTGAATCTTGTTGTGTGGTCTCTACTAATGTCCCATTTAGTAGGTGGTATTACGAGGTCAAAAGCCTGGCAATTCACATCTTGTGCAGCCTGTTTTAAGTGTTTTGCTTTGTTTTGCTAAGAGCTCATGGGAAGAACATGTTGAGCAACTGAAAATAGTTGAGCTTATTGACCTTGTACCGTGGAAATTAATATAATTCCATTGGCAATTGTTGAGTAACTTCTGCTAATGAACAGTAATACACTGAATTTTTAGAGCTGAATGCACTTGAAGCATCTCTGCATTTACAAGCAATACTTCAGGGAGACCTGATCTCATTAGATGGTTGGTTAAACATCTGCATGAACACGTGCAATGAACAGCTGGTGTTGCAAAAGCAAAGTATCTCCTGGCATGTTCAAATCTGTAATACTGAAAGATTTTGAATTGAAGAGTGAGCACAAGGTTTTTGGTATGATAGTACCAGTCTGCAGCAATGGATAATTGACTTTGAAAAGCTGACAGAAGAGGAGGGTAGTAACATTTTTCTGAGTATATTGTGATGTTAGAAACCTTGGAAGATGGTAATATTAATACTACTGGGAAGGGCTGCTTTTTTAAAACAGATGGATTTTACTTTCTAGAGCGGAGGCATTTATATAGTTCTCAGCATATAATGTTTCTACTACCACAATAACAAGTAATCATAATCAGGCAAGCATCCTTTTTGCCTTCTGCCACCTTCTTATGCCCCGTCCTATCACTTTTTGAAGAGTGGAGTTAATGCCTGCACTTATATTTGTAGCCAAAGTATAAACATCCACAATGCTTTCTTTTATTAAGAAGCCAGTTATTAAAAAAATCCAGCCTGGGTCTTCGTGTGAACAGGGATGACATGAAACCTGTGTTTTGAATGATTAGATTAAACTTGCCAGAATGCAGCAGGTAGTCGTAGCTGCCTTTCAAATGTCAGTATTCTGTATGACTGCAGGACAGCTGTGCAGAGCTCCCTTCACATCTCTGCCAGGCGTTGGCTTAGTGCTGAAACCTCTAAATGAGGCTGTGTGTTATGAAAGCAGCCCCAGAGAGGGACTGGGGTCATTGTTCAGAAGGGCTCGGGGTGAACCAGCTCCTGGGTGAAGTGCTTGAGTGGAAAGGTACTTGTTAGAAGGACAGAACAGTTACTTTATGAAGCCACTGCACGTCTCACAGATGTGTTTTCCATGCTCACATTTTCTCCTCAGGTTCCTGTGCATTCTGATTTTGGGAGGGAACTGTGGAAGCATACACTGCCCTTTCTGTGCTAAGCACAAGGCACTGGAAGCAGCGTTCATCCATAATACACAGGGTTGCTAAGGCAAAGCATTCCTGAAACAGGAGTAATGAAATATTGCCTTACATATGTGTGCTCCAATGGAACGTGCTCAAGGAAAACAGCACAGAGATTTTTAGGTAGTATGGTAAGAAACATTTTATATTTTTAAAATACTCACTGTTTGTGGCTTTATAATAAATAACAATACAAGGGTTTTATAAAGAGTAATGAGTTTTTTTCTTCCATTTATTAGATGAAAGCAGTGAGAAAGATATTGAAGGTTTGGTTTAGTTCAGATTTATATTCTACTTTCCTGAAATAAAAGATTGTGGGTTTGTAAATGCTAATTGTTAACTGTGGTCCTGACATGACAAATAAGGGATCTCTTGGCATGTTGTTTAAGAAAGTGCTTTATGGCATCTGGCTGTGGTCGTGGCAGTGTGAGGTTTGAACTCTGTTTGCTTCTGCACAGCATCAAAACAGACTTTCTCTTCATGTCAAATGTGCCACATTTACAGGCCACTGCACAGGAGTTGTTTGTTTGCTACCAGTTTGTGTTTGCATGGAACATAACTTCTAAAAGTCCTCTGATTCCTTCATCTCAAAATTCATCATATTACATGGAGGCTCTGCTGGCTGCTGTTAAAGAACAGCATTATGCAGTATGGGAATATGGGGGCAAAGTGTTTTACTGTTGTCCTGGCATTTACTATTGCTCTGTTTCTGAAAGTTATTTGGGTTTCTCTTTCTATGGTAGTAATTTTATAAAGGGAGTTAAATAAAAGTTCTTTTTTTGTCCTGTGAAATCTAGTATTTGGGGAAATATAAAATATTAGAAATAATAATTTAAAGGAGGATGACATCTAAATGGAAATTGTATGGATTAGATTAAAATATACATTGAAAATATGCATTCCAAAAAGCCAAGTAGGCTTTAATGAAATTAATAATTTCTAGCTATTAAGCACTAACCTTTTCATGAGCAAGTAATTGCTTTGCATCACAGTATTGCTGCTGGAGAAACGGGCAGACAGTTGCTTTTTATGTTCTTGCAGAATACTAGGTTATTTTACCATTTCCTCAATTTAAGCATCTTCTCATGAGGTTAATACATAAGTGGCTTCTTTGCAAAATGTTAGGCCCTTTTACTGACCTGTGAGTCACTTGGTCTGTCTGTTCCTTGTTTCACCCTGGAGAAAAGAAAGAAGATAGAGCTGACAGAGGAATAATAATATAGTCTCTGGATCTTCTTGGTGGCCTCAATAGAACGTAAGTATTGGTAAAATAATATCTTTTAGAATGGCAGCCCGTTTTTCTTTTCCACAAATGAGAAACAAAGGAGTCAATGTGTTATGTGAAGAGCATTTCTGGTAGGAAAATATTTTCATTGGTCTTTATATCTCAAAAGCTCTTGGAAATAGCACAGGCTGAAGAATTAAGAGGCAAGTCCATGCTTGTGGCCGTGACTTGCTCCCTCTCTGCCCCTCTGGAAATTTTACATCCTTTGGCAACCTGTCAGGCAGAGATTTTTTCCATTCTTAACACAGAATGTAACTCCATAATAGTTCCTGCAAATGTCATTGTGGAGAGAGAAGATGAATTTCAGTGTCGCAGCCTTGACTCTGACAGAGCCCTTTGTGTGGGCAAGGGGTGATGCCCGTGCACCAAACCTGGGGTGTGAATGGCTGCACTGGGGCACAGGGGCTGTGCACATGGGGCTTCTCCAAGGCATCCAGCCCTGTTCAGTTCCTGCTGCTGCACAGGGAGTCTGTGGCAAGTCCTGGCTGTGTGCAGAAATATGTGAGATTCTCATCAAAACTGCATCCGCAGTCCTGCTCGGCCAGGGATTTCATTGGCTTCAGATTCCTCTGGGCAAGAGGTTGAGTCAGACAGTGTTTGTGCCCAGGGAAGCCAGGCTGGGTGTTGTTCCCACCGCAGTGCCAGCAGCACAAGGGTTAAACCCAGAGTCACACTGTTCACTTGGACTGCTGCTGGTTTATAGGCAAAGCTGCAGCAAGCCTGTCTGCTGGCAGCATGTGCTGTTGAGCCAATCTTTTATTGGCTCACATGAGCTTTGAGAAACAGCCCAACCAGGTTCAAAATATTGATTACTTTTGGAAGTTTTTTAAATATCCTGAAAACCTTTCTGTTTTTTTAATACTTAACTTTGTCTTCCATCTCACGTGATTCAGTGAGTATGGAGGGTGAATCTTGCATTTATCTCAGCAGATAATTTAGTGGTATGTGATACGTGGCGTTTGGAATTAGAGTCAGATTTTCATTTATTCCAGGACTTTTCCATATGTTTCCTATTAGCAGCTTTGTTCTCAAACCTCTAGTCTCCCCAGAAAGGAGGGGGGGGAAAAAGTCCCAACACAAACCCAAAAAGCAGTGTTAGATTCTAAACACTGAGAGAAAAAAATAGGCTTTAGAACACAGTTTCATTATTTTTAGTTTACCATTGCTTTTGGTATCATGTCGCTATTAAATTCTGATCAAAATGAAATGAAAATATTAATTTAGTTTCTTTTGCCTGTTGTGATGTACTGTAGTTTTTCTGGATAAATACTTTTAACTGGGAATTGAATGAATATGGTACATAGTTTAATGTTAGTAATTGCTGTCTACCAGAGGCAACAGCAATGTCTTCTTAGGACATGGGTAAATGCTTTTTGAAATTACATTAACTGATGTAAAAATTGCTTAAGAGTGAGCTTGTATCAGCTTTGCTGTGCATACCCTGGTTTAGGTGGCTGAAATGTTTTGCCAATTTATCAAACCCATATGAATGATTCAAAATTTTGCATATCTTAGTTTATATATTTTCTAATGGTCTGAGTAATTTCCCTCACTTTTGGGAAATGCAGGTGCAGGAATTTGTGATGGGATACTCATGTGAAACATTGTGGAACTTTCCACTATGTTGGAAATAGCCAGGCTTTCCCTTCTTGATTTCTTAAAGAAAGGAATGATTTATTTTTGTCACTATTTCACTTGATATCTTTTAATCCTCACTGCCAATTATAACCAAATTTGACACAGTATAGAGGGCAGTATTTATGAACTTGTTATTAATTTGTGAAAAATAGCAGCTGGGCAGAGGGAAGTGCTCCAGAGAGGTCCTTCAGCTGAGGAAGGGACAGTTCCAAACCCTCCTGCTCGGAGTGAGCAGCCAGATGGAAGAGGGAGCAGAGCTGTTGAGTAACCCCCTGGCAGTCACACAAGTGGTCTGGTGTGATGTAGAGACCAGCTGGAAGGACCTGAGATTTGTACGACTCCAATCCATAGGAATCCAGGCTTTCATAGCTTCTTTGTTCATGGAATAACTTAGTGACAGCAACTCTGGGAGTGAAAGGTTGTCCTTGTCCTTCTAAAGCAGCCCAGGATACTCTTGGCTGTCTTGCCGCAAGGACATGTTGCTGGCTCATGTTCAACTTGTCCCCCAGGACCCCCCAGTCCTTCCCTACAAAGCTGCTTTCCAGGCCATCCAGCAGTGACCGGTGCACAGGGTTATTCCTCACCAGGTATGAGACTTTGGCCTTCCCTTTGCATGAGTTCCTGTTGGCCATTTCTCCAGCAGCACGACCCCAGAGGGCCATGTCACACCCCTTGCACTTTTGGGTCATCGTGACCTTGCTGAGGGTGACCTGCCCTGTCACCCGGAGCGTGGTGGGCACTTGGTTCAGTTTGCCTGATTCCTGGATTCCTGCAGGTTGTATGCTGGGCAGAGGAGAAAGACACTATTAATGCTGGAAAAAGGAAATAAAATAAGACTTTTTCACCTTCTTTAGCTTGTTTAGCAGCAAGAGAAAGCACTCAGGTCATCTGTGGATTTTGTGCATTAGTGTGGGCAACCCCCTATGTTGAACCTGTGGATGCACTGTTGTGAAGGAAATAAAGAAAGTTCAGGGTAGGAGGTGGAATTGGGTTTTGTGATGGGTGATTAAGGGTTGTGTGGCATAGGGATCTACAAAACTATTCTCCTTTAAGTATCTTGCTTGCAGAGCAAAAGTATCTCAAACTGAAGTGGTGTGATGTATCAAAATTTTGGTTTGGTTTGTTTGGCTTTTCAGTGTGGGTATGAAATAAATCCATGTATGTTTTCATTTACATGGTATCTTCTTGCCACAGCTGATGGTGCAAGTAAAAATCATAATTTAATAGTATCTTATATTTTTTAAACTTTCTGTATCTTATAAAATTTGCTTTTATATATCTGCTAATGCATTTTTTTTATGTTGCTGTGTTTGAAGTATGCATTTAGTATGTTGATATTGAGCAAAGAGAGAGAGAGAAGACCTGGAAAAAGGAGATTAATTAGTGGTTTAGAGCAAGACATAGAACTCAGTGTTTAGAAGCGCTCCAATAGTACTCAAACAGGCCACTCTGCTCAGTACCTGTGATATTTAGTGGGCTCTCCCTGCAATAACAGCCTCTGTTACTTATTCTTTGGAATGCCTTTCCCTTCTATTGGTAATAACAGGCTGCCATCCTCTGGTGAGATTTGTTCACTGCCTTGTAGGGACCTGGTTTTCAGAAGAGAGAAGCCCTTTCGAGTTTGGAAAGCTTACATAGAATAAATGTTAACTACATTCCTTTAATAAAGAATTATTTGTACAAGGAGTAATAAGAGAAGACTCTTAGAAGGGTTTGTGTCAAATCTCTTTCTCTCTTTCATTTTCCTGTAACACTTGTGGACAATGTAAAGGTGGAGTTGATTTCTTCCCATCCCCTGATACTGAGCTGCCTTGTTCTGTGGGAAGATCACTGGACACCAGTGTGTCACCATTGGTTAGTTACTCTTCTGTTAATTGCATTGTGGCCGTGTTCAGAAACCATTGCTGGGACTGCATAAAGTGCATTGTCTATTGCAATGTTTGTGTCACTCTGACACCCACCTGAGTCTGTGGCAAAGGCTGCCAAAGGTGCAAGGTGTGTCAATTATTAGTTATTATGACCCACAAATACTCTTATGACTGAATTAGTATAGAATTATGTACTACGTGACACTGTGAGTTTATTCTTTTGTTTGAGCTACAGAATTTGAACCAGAATTTTTGTGCTGTCATATTGAAATGATGTAACTAGTATAGCACAAATGTTTAAGAATACATTTAAACTGGTGATTCATATAGATGTAATGATTTTTCTCTTATCTATTCTACTTATTAGCATTGTACTTGCTCTTTGTTGTGCTTTCAGCTGAAGATTTGACTGAAGTCCACCTTTATCCCACTTACTGTTAACTTAGTATTCTATAAACTGAATAAAAATTTGGAAATTTTCATCCTTTTTCCCCTCTTCACCTTCTTTATCATTTATTTATTAGGTCACTCAGATCCTTCTTGGCTCTTGGTTACTCTCTGGTTACCTACAAATTTTCCTGCCTCATCCTTTATTTGCCTTTTTGATAGCAAACTTTATAAGAGGTTAACCTTTTATGGAACATTAAGGTCTTCAGCTTTTTAGCTGTTGCTGGATAAGAATGGGCATTTGTTTCCAACCTTCACGCTCTCCTTGCATAGTTGGTTGTTGCTGACCAAGCCTTGTCTCCCTGGGATGGGGTTATGAGCTGTTTGTGGTGGCCTGTTGTTAAGGGAAGGTTGGAAATGCACTCCTTAGAAACATCTCCAGAAGGCAGGAATAGAAGGATTCTTGGTGATCTTCAGGTTCAGGGGGTTGTGTTTGTTTTAGTGTTTTGTTTTTATTCTGCCTTGAAGTGCTGTACAGAATTTTGTGTTTGCAAAAATCGTTCTTCAGTAAAAACCTCCCCTAATGTGATCTCCCTCCTCTCTGCACGTGGCTTTGGGCTCAATAGCTTAGCACATGGAAAAAATCAGATATTAGACCTGATGTTTGCTGCATAACGTATTTAGGAAGGTGGTTAGAAAGGCTTGAGATTGGGAACTGATTGATTTCTTTGTGGTATTTTCGTCTCCAGCTGGTCGATGCATTTCCCATAAGTGCTTCAAATAGAGCACTAGATTTTTACCTTTGTGCAGAACAGCAGTGATAAATGACCTGCAAGGTGTGTAGATTTAGGAAAAGGAAGACTAGAATAGAGTCATGAAAGTGCTTCATTATAGTCTCTGAATGTTTTGATGTGAGCTGTCATACAATCAAGTACACAAATGCAGATATTCTATAGGTTTATTTAATTTACTTTGAATCCCAGTAGCAAATATACACTAAATATATAAAATATCCATTTCATACAGTACTGTCAGTATTGAGAATTCTGTGGCTGTCCTGTCCAGGGTGGGCAGGGCAGGGAGTTCCAGCTGCTTGTGGTCGGCAGTTTAAGGTGCTTAACTGGGAGGGATTCGTAACCCGTGTGGTGTCAGAATATGAACGAGGAGAAAATAAAATGAAGAACACGATTACAGTTGTTACAGATAAAAGAAAATTCCTATTAAGCTTGAAGCATATGATAAATCTTGAATCCTGCTTTTTAATGTTGAGACTGCATCAAATTCTGTGGGTAGTAAAACACTGGAGGATGTTTTCCTCTTAAAAGTTGTGAGAAAAAATTACCAAAAACTTTTAAAGGCTTTTTGTCTGTTCATGATGTGAAACCTGCCTTTATGTCACTTAACAGGTTATTAAAATATAATCTAGTTTGGAGATAGTGACCTGATAATACCATGCCTTTTAATTGCATCTTTGCTTGTTATCAAAAATGGCACAAGAAATTGTCCTTAAAGTCTGATAAGTTTTTTTTTGCAACTTTTCTCACAATACTTTGGGAGACGCAAAGGTCCTTACTGAGGACAAAGTCACTTCCACATGATTTTTAGAATTTATTTGAAAGAAAGACTATGTTAAAACTACGTGATTTAAGAAAAGAATTTAACATCTACAATAGGAAACATCAAATCCAGTTTCCAGTTCCACTTCCAAGAGTTCTTCTCTAAGATAAAAAGACTTTTGTTTAAATTATTCCAATGTAGATTGAACATTGTCAAATAATACAACGGATCCTCCTTAACGCATTGTTTCTAATTCCTTACCTCTGACATAGCAAATACTTTGTAAACGGTTAAATAGTGTAAAATTAGCATTTTTCCTGCAAACTTCAAGTATTGTAGAACCGCCGTGGCCGCGCTGCTCACTTGAGGAAGTTGCCGAGCTGGACGCTGTTCCTGGCCAGGATGCAGCGGAAGGTCGAGGGCTGCACCTCCCACACCTTGACGGGGTTGTTGAAGAGGCTGATGCCGCTGTACAGAGCCTTCTTCTTCCTCCGGCCAGACGGGCAGAAGTCGTTCACTCCCAGCTTGGAGATGTGGTTGGAATGAAGGAACACCACCTGCAGGGTGGGAGCAGAACAAACCAGAACAGAAGCCAACAGTTAGTGTGTGAATGGGGGGTTTGGGGTGTGGGTTTGCTGTAAGGTCAGTTCCATGCACACCTTGGGAGGAACAGGGGTTAAAAATCTCTGTTAAAGGGTTTTGAGAAGTCTTCCTCCTGCCACAGTCTGTCCCACAAAGAAAGGTCAATGGAGGTTTGTCAGTGTGCTCTCAGAATAATTGGACTGTATCCTTAAGGAGCTTTGTGCTAGAGTGTAATTTTATGTTCTGGTGGAGTAGCAATTAGCATGGTGCAGTATTATGTGCTCCCATAAGGCAAATCTTCAGGGATTTAGCAGATTTTATGCAGCAGTCTCGAGAACTGGGAGAGATTTGCTGGTGCAGTTTTAGGAACAGATCAGGCCAGTGCTGATGTAGCTTAAATTAGTAAATAAAAGGGCTTGTAATAGTAAAGTTTAGAGTGTAAGTGAAATAATGCACAATGACAAAATAATTCTTTGTATATCTTATTTAACATTATATTGTAAATTGATATTTGGATCTGATTGGTTGTTTATATATATATACATTTATTTATCTCTATCTATCTCACAGTATTTTCCTTTGCCTGGAAGTGAAATGAGAAGTGGAAAGAAATGAAATTTGAGAGAAAAGCCTTTGCCAGATAGCTTTTTGTGTGCCCTGTCACTTGTGCCTTTCCTCATGTGTCCCAAGCTTTGTTCTGCTCAGGATCGCAAGGTTTATGTCATCTTATAAAGCATATTATTTTAATTGCTATTACAGAATTCAGGAAATAGTGTTTTGGAACCACTTTCTTGCCAAATCTATCTAGTTCTGAATACAAATTTTAAAAACTTATCTCATTATTTCATCTTTATAAATAGTTTACTTTGGATTTAAGACTTTTCAGTGTGGGAGTGGAAAAATTTCCACTCTGGGTTGCTAATATGGAAACTATGATAAATCTGTAACAAACTTTCTGAAAACATTTTCTGGGTGTAGCACATTGTTGGCCTTTCCCCACCCCCCCCCCCCGGGTAGTAGTCCTGCTGTTTGATTTTATTTCTTTAATAAACATATGTGATTCAAGTTTTCCTGGTAGGAGGGTCAAGTCACAATACATGTGACAATTAATTATGCCTTTTGATTGTGTCCTAATCAGTGCAGCAGGGTGGAAGTCAAACAAGTCAGAAGCACTGGAGCTTTGTGTGAAGTTCAGTGTATGACCTGCAGGTATTTCAGTTCAGGTAATCCAGGAGGAACCTTCTTCAGCTTATTCTTTTCCAGGTGGATTTCACGTATGCTTGGGATGTTGGCAAAACTTCCATTTTCCACATCTTTGATTTTATTATTTCCAAGGCCCAGCCTAGAAATAGTACAGGAAACATTTAATTAAAAACTAATTGAGATTCATATCAACATTGAAGAGTGTACTTTATTTTTTTTTTAAGATTGAAATACCCAGTAACAAACATTGGGGAAGAAAAGAACTGGGGAAGGATGATGAAATCTTACCTCTGATAGGAAAAACCACATAACTGACCTAACATATATTTTTTGCTTCTTAATTTGATCTCCACTTAAAGGAGATTAGCTCTCAGCTGATCTCAGTCTGACGTGGGCAATTGTTCCATTTTGCCTGAAGTCTTTCTAATTAAGGGTTTAAATGATAAACGTCCATCAAGCTGCCTGTGAAATAAATCTTAACCCTTTTATCAAGTAGTAAAGCTACAAAGTATAGTCACAGTAATAAAAAGCACTGTTCTAAGAAGTAGCCAAATAGCAAGCCTTGTAAAGAAAGGGTTTTTTGTAATATATAGCTTGTTTTTAAAATATGAAGATTTTGACTAAGCAGGGCTACCTTCTTTCCTGGGTAGGTGGTTCAGAAGGTGGAGGAACAGGTGGAATTGCTCTTTCTGCCCATCCTGTGTCCCTTTTTTCTCTATTCTTTCTGATTTCCTCAGAAACTGCAGTTGGTATCTAAAGGCAGTTCCTCTTTGATAGTAGTTTCTATCACCAGATCCCAAATTCAGTGTTGCCCATATTTTCGGGGTTCTTAACTCTCTTCCCAGAGAGAACTCCCTTCTCTAGTCATACATTCCTCAGAAACAGGTGTTTTTCCTTCAACCCCATCACATTGGGGAACAGCTACCAAATTGTTTCCTTTACCAGCTACTGTATTTAATGAGAAGAAATTTATAAGAATTATAAGAATTTATGATTGTTATATTTTGTAGTCAGCTGCTGTTCTTATCCTACTTTTCTATTGCAAGCTGTCAGCAAAACAAGGCTAATGTGGGGTTTGGTGTTTTTTTTTTAAACTTATTGACAGCAGTTTTTACTAAAATACTTAGGATTTTAATTCTCTTTCTCCTATTACCAAGAGAAGTCTAAAATAAGAGATGCTGCCAAGTGTGGCAGTTTATCAAATGAAAACCTTCTGGATGGAAATGTTACCTTTGAAGGTCTTTGTAGCGATTAAAATCCTCCAGTTCGATTCCTGTGATCTTATTGTCGTCTAAATGAAGCTCCAGCAGACTGGAGGGCAAATCTGATGAAAAACAAATGCACTGAGTGAGAAAAATGAGCCAGCTCATTTTTTGTTGGAGTATTTGTTACGTTCCAAACAGCTTTCTTTCCTTTGTCTTTAGAATTGTGTGAGAAATCTTGGGGAGGTTAGGAAACAGGTATTAGATACAAGCATGTTAATTTTTTAAAAAATCAACATAATTTGGTTAAAAATAGTCTTTTAAAAGAAAAAATAAGATGTGAAAGTGCATAATTTTAAGATTTTAGTTCCAGAATTTGGTATTTTTCCTGGCTTCCTTGGTAACAGCTCTCACGTACTCCTTGTTAACTTGTCAAAGACATGACCTGTGTGTTATGTGCTGCTGTCTCGGGGCTGGTGCTCAAACCCTATTGCTGTGGAACCAGGGGGGGATCTTTGCAGACCTGTAATTTTAACTCCATGGGGTACCAATTGTGCTGTTCCAGCAGCTGGGATTGATCTGGGAGGAAAGCTTTGGGAATCCTCTCAGCTAAAAGTGATGTTTGATGGGCACTTTCCAGCGGCAGAATATTTTCTCTTGTATTTCCGAAACCTCCCAATTCCAAACTGCCACTGACTGGAGCAGGAGGTGGTGAATCCTGCTATATCCTTTTAGCAAAGGCAAAGATCATCACAAGTTTGAATTGCTACTTGCTGCTGCTGGGCTCAGTTTTGCAGCCTCTGTGTAGGTGGCACCCGACACCGAGCAATGCCTGCCCCTGTTCCAGCCAGCCCTCTGTGGGCTCTCTGTGGGCCCTTTGCCCCTCTGCCCTCCAGCTCACGGCTCCACGGGCTGCCACTGCCCCAGGCTCAGTGTCACGAGGAAAGAGCACCCCCCTGTCCTTCGCAGAGCTTGGGTGCATTTGATAAGTTATATCTTTAAATCTTTATGCCCTTATAACATTTGCAGACTTAGTTTCTACATGTGGTGAATGAGTTCACCACGAGGTCCTGTTGGGTTTTGGTTTGTTTATGTAGCTGACACCACATATTGGACCTCATGCTGGGTTTCCTAAGAGGAGATTTCTCTATAACAAAGACAATATTTGAATAATTTTACGTATGGTTTTGTGCTAAGTGACAGGAGACAGCATTATGGTGGTACTAGAAGAGTGTCCTGGGGTAGTATTTTTGTATTAGGGAGTGTTATCAAAGGCAGACAGGTAGTTTCTGATCTTAAAGTTATTTGAACAATTGGGGTGAGTTTTTGTTTGTTGTTTGGGGTGTTTTTTTGGTGTTTGCTTCTACAGGGATGCTTCTGCATATGTGTGTATATATATATATATATATACACATGCATACAGGAAGCAATTAAATGTAATAAGAAACAAGTTCTTTACCTGCGTGATCCTAAATAAATACAAAGGCCAACATTTTGTTTCCCTGTAAGTTAAAGCATGACATAACATACAGTGTTATGCTTTGCCTCCTCCCTCTTTCCCCTAACTAGGAGTTTTGAGCAGTTGAAAATAACAATCATTGGGTTAAATACCACACTGACCTATAGAAAATGCAGGTGGAGTGTTGTACTGAAGTCCCTCATGCTGCTTTTTTGTCTGTGGAGGTCAGTCAATTCTAAAGTTAGTGTTTTAATTTATTGCTACCTCCAAATCACAAGTTAATTTTTTTTTTTTACAAAAGCATGATTTGATTTTGTAGTCTGTTGTACTGAATTTAATTAAATGTTAATATGAAGTTTTGCTTAGCAAAACCCCATCAAAAGTTGTATGAAATTCCACACTGGATTTTGCATTCAGTAGTTACATTTATTGCACAACATAACTGAGCTACAGAGTGACTCGAAACATTAAAAATTAAAGTTAGAAAGTGTGGACTTGCACTTTAAATCCATAAAGGAAGTAGGAATTCTCTATTCCTTCTGACCCCAGATGAAGTACCAGGGGGTTTATCCTTTCTTTGTAAGGGCTTTTGAGAGGCTGATGTGTGAAAGATGTGGAGTGACATTTTATTCCTAATTTCTTTGCATCGTTGCTCCCTGGAGGAGCCTCTGGCTGACTGCGAGAGGAGTGGACCCTCTGGCAGGGGAGAGGCAGGAGGGGGAGCCTGTGTGCACTGTGTGTGTCTGTGGAGTCACTCCTGGGATGGGCAAGTGGCTGCTGACTTCAAAAAGAGAAATGAGGTAGGAGGTGGTTTGGTAGTAATGAAAGTACAGAACAGGATTTGAGTTTAATAATCCTATGGATGTTAAAGCATTTTATTTAGGATTATACTGGTATAAGGAAAATAGAAAAGGTAAAGCCTACCTTTAGGAATGGAAGTTAACTTGGCTTCTGCAATTCTTATATGATAGATATTTACTCCTTCAAAAGCCCCAGGCTCAATTCCATCATTGTTCAGGGGGTTTGCACTCATTTCTGTCCAAGGGGGAAACAAAAAGCATTTATGGCTTAGGAATCCTGTGAGTTAATTTTATTTTTAACTTCTGATGTTCTAAGCGGAAGTTCATGTTTAGCTTTGATTACCAGTTCTGAGGGGTGGCAGTCACAGCTCTTGAGGAATTAACTTGTATAACTTGGCTTGCAGGGTTACCCAAATTCTCAGAGAATTTAAATTAGGAAAGTATTTCCCACAGCATGGTTATCTCTTTGAGAGGAAACTGTACTTCGGGCTGAAAATTCTACATAGTAGAGATTTTTGATAAAGACATTTTCTGTTCTACTTAGTTGGACTCACCTAAAACGTGTAGAGACTTCATTCCTTTAAATACATCCCTGGGGATTTTCTTAACCTTATTGGCATGAATCCTGAGCTCTGCCAAAGTCCTGGGTAGGTTGGGGGGAATCTCAGTCAGCTGGTTGTGGGACAAATACAGTCGTCGGAGCCTCTTGGTGGATTCAAAGGCTTTGGGATGGATCTTGTATATTTTATTGTTGTTCAAAGCCAGTCCCTGTGAGACATGGGAAGAGCAGTAGAAGGATTTCTTTACACAGGAATGTTATGATTATGAATTTTAAGTCGTGAATGTGGTGTAGAATTCAGCAATTAAGCATTTTAAATACTTTATTGTTCTAACATGCCGAACTTTAGCACTCTGTGTATACTGTGGGCATTTCAGTTGATTGGGAAAAACAAGGTAGAACCTGAAAGCTGGAACATCAGCTAGAAAATAAACTAGTCAGAGCTGAGAAGGTGTCAGTGGATCATAAGAACTGGCAAAATAATATGTTTGTATTCCAAAACTTTATGGGATGGGATGGTGTTACATACTTTGGTGGTGTTTCTTAATGTAGATAAATTCTCAAAACTAAGAACTTTATCTTTAATTTCAGAATAATTCCACAAAATCAAAGTCAGGCTTTGAATCTGTGTTTCTTAGATGTTAATGTCTCATGACACGTGAGTTTATATCTTATTTGCCATAATTTTCCAGCTTCTGTGAATTTAAGTGTCTCTTCTGTGCTGTGCACTAATCCTTTTTGGGGCAGTTTTTTTGTTTCTCTTTGCTATGTGTTATCAGAGAACTTGTAATGAGCTACTACAAACAAAATACGAAACTATTTTTATGTCCAGGCACATCTTGGCAAATTTCCTTTCTCAGACTATTCATTTTTGTTCCTTTTTTACTTCTTGGAGCTGTTGGTACATCATCTCCACTGAGAAATTTTTTGAGGAGAAAAAAAAAAGTAGAGCAAACCAGAATTAATCTTTTTTTCCAGAAAAAAAATGAGGTTAACTTAAGGAAATAAACAGGAAATGCTCCTTCCTAATCCAAGTTGCCATCTGTGCCTTTGCTAAGTAGACTCCAGGACTCAGCCAAGTTGTACAAAGTAAACTTTTCTCTCAGTAAAAATGTTGTTGGGCCTTGCCAGAAATGAACAGAGGAGAAAATGCAGAGCAGCTCAGTTATCACATAATTAAATGGTGACTCTGATATATAATGTGGTGATTGCTGATGGGTTCCAGTGACTTCCTCGGTCACTGGACATTAGTTTCTATAAGATGTTTTATACAGAATGTCAAGTACAGTTTCTGTGTTTCCCCCTCCCTTGGTAAGGCCATTCTGTACCCAGGCCTGAGACAAGGGGAATGGGAAACCCTTTGTTGCCAACTAGGAATTTATGAGAGTCCTATTTTTCCTGTCCTAGCTTAAGCCATAATAATTAACCAGCTCATTCATAAGCACTTAGATCTGGTAAATTTTCACATCTTGCTCAGAAATCAAATATAATTGAAATTATTTGTTTTATAGAATTATAGAATGCCAGAATGGTTTAGGTTGGAAGGGACCTTAAAGATCATCTCGTGCCAATCCCCTGCCAGGGGCAGGGGCACCTTCCACCAGCCCAGGGTGCTCCAAGCCCTGTCCAACCTGGCCTTGGACTCTTCCAGGGATGGGGCAGCCACAGCTTCTCTGGGCATCCTGTGCCAGGGCCTCACCACCCTCACAGGCAAGGATTTCTTCCTAATGTGTTAGAACTGTTCCTTACATTAGTGTGTGTTTCGTGCCTTTCTAATGGGGAATAGACTGTTGTTAATTTGCTGTAAATGATGGGATGGATTTGTCATTTTTACAGCGAAAATTTTAAATTCATCAATATTTGTTCATACTGGGGTTTAGATAAATATTCCAAAGCAGATTTAATCTACCTTTCCAATCCTCTGAGACTATCTTATTTTCTTTCATTATAAAAAGGTATTGTGAGTTTAAGTTCTTTTTGCCATTTTCCAGCTAAGCTGATAAAAAGGGGCTCTTGTAACCTTTAAAACGTATGGAATGTTTGTGTGCATGCTAAAGACTGAAAAATCTTGAGAATCTTTTCAGTGAGATGCATATGGTGCATTTTTTGGGTCTTGTAGAAAGTAGGTCTTACAACTCAGGAGATATTTGCTCCTTGCTCAAATACACAGGCCTTAGACTGTATTATCATCTGTACTATTGAGGAAAGAAAACACCATTTGTATTTTGAAAGCATGGAATGTTTCAGACTGCTAAGTATGATTTCAAGCTTGGGAAAGAGGCTTACATAGAGTGATGTGAGTCCTTGGAGATCCTTTTCCTTGACCTCTTTAATTTTGTTGTTCTGAAGGTCGATCATCCGAGTATCTGGCGGGATGTTGCGAGGAATTGATGTCAAGCCTGTATAAGTGACATAAACAAAAACATTGTGTGCCTGGATGTAAGTGCAAAGAAATGAACCTCAAAATAGCAAAACACAGCAAGAGTGTTGATGGTTATCGTGGGAAAGAAAATAAGAACACCCATAAAGCAAAGAGTAGAAGGGAATTTTTAATAATGAGAGGAACTAATGATGTAAGAACGTACCACAAGCGTGTGTGGGTAGTTTTGGGAGGAACTGCTTCTGACCAGGAAAGCCTGAATGGGGGGTGCTCATTGCAGGTTCTCTGCATCTGGGCGATAAACCTCAGAGCACAGGTTGTCCTCCAGGGAAACTGTCCCTGGAGACAGGAGCCCTCACAGGATCCAGGGCAGGGGTTCCTGCTGGGACCAGGGCTGTGACTTTGGGGGTTTCTGCTCAGACCTCCCCACTGCCCTGTCTGTCACAGTGGGTGGTTGTCCAAAGAGCCACACAGTGAATGGCAGGGCTGAGAGATATGGGCAAAGGATGGTCCCCACTGACAGCCCTTCTTTGCCAGGGGTATAAATTCCCCAGTCCTCTTCTCTGTTCAGTTACAAACCCACTGCAGTTCAGGCTGAGATCCTGAGTCAGCAAAAAAGCCTTAGCAGGGATAAGGGATTTCCTTTTCAATGAAATGCTGATGCATGAAATGCTGTCAGGTTTATTAGCAATTATTCTGTAATTAATAGGTTACAGTTAACAAGGTCTATTCAGGGTTTTTTTCCTATGCGTGAACTTCTGTAAAGTGGAGTGCAATCTGCAGACCAGATGCAATAACCACAGTTTGGTGCTGTCAGCAAAAGTTTATTTGGATTCCTTGAGAATGACACATTTCAAGAACAGTTTATATTTCTAAGCCATGAGGAGTCCAGGGTGACGTTTAGGAGGGTGGCAGGGCTGCAATGCGAACAAGTGTCATTGTCACTGACCTTGTGGCAGGGCCACAGTCCATCACTGCCTTGAATCATGGGAAGATTCAATGAGCACTAATTCAAATTGGAGTAATTAATAATGGATTCATAGTTAGGGACCGGGATGTACCTGCAGCAGTGGCAGGAGCAGATTTGCCTTTGGCTGAAGTGTTACCAATGATGGGTGGGCACTTTAGTGGGGTGAATAGTTTGTATCCCGTTCATGTGCTCACAGTAAACTTCCTTGTGGTTTGTTTTTCTTTTTCTTGTCATTTGGCCTGTTGCTTTGTAGTTATGAATGAAATATTTCTTTTTTTGAGAGAGGGGACTAATAGTTCCTCTCATGCATACAGAAGATACAGCCAATGCTTGTGCCCCCCTGTTTAGATAGAACCTCATGCAAGTAAAAGAAACAGGAGAAAGTGCAATTTAAATGTAAATATCAACATTTTCACTTTGTGTGTGTGTTTTCTTAGGGGATAAAAAGCTGTGCAGATTATTATTTATTTACTAACCCTGATCAGTGTTCAGTTAAACACTTTCACAGTTATTTGTTACATATTCTAAATACCTTTCCATTCAATGTTGTTATCCATAGAAGTCATTGCTAGTGGAAGGTGGCTGTAGCAGCTTTTTCATTTTCTAAACTGATGAACATGGACTGGGAATACGTTTATGTTGCAAAAAGTGCTGGACACAAATTACATATGGCATGCAATCTTAATGGAAAACATGTTAAGCTCCTTTTGAAAATGACTAGTGCAGGAATGTGTGGATGTGTACACTTCATGGAGCTGTGGAATTCATCTTTTAACAGACAAATCCTCCAAAGGAGAGTCCAGTGGAGAACAGAAAAAATTCACTCTCACCTAGGTCAGAGCAGTGGACAACCCTCATGTAGCACTGGCATCCAAAGGGGCATGTTGGGAACAGATCGAAAGGAATTAGTGGCATAATTGGTTCAGTGGTTGGAAATAGAGAATTGTCATCATCGTCATAATCGTCATCATCTTCCATGTCTTGGAGCATCATATTCTTCAGTGTGAAATAGGAAGGACCAGTGGGAGATTTGGCAGAGCACAAAGCCAAAAAGAGGAGGAGTGTGTATTTTTTCATATCTTCCTAATCAGGATAACCAATCTGGAAAGGAAACAAACAAAAACCCACAAGAATTAGTGAATGTCAAAGAGCAAATAAAGGTATTGACCTATTTACTCCACTCACTGCGACAGTCTCTGGTCCTGAAAAATGCTCTGTTATGAATATTGAGGTCTAGTTAGTGTATGAGGGTTGAAGAATATAAAAATAGTCTTTAAAATACGAATTATCAGTATAAAATTACATGCAATGATATTAAGTTAAATGCACTAGGCAATATAATATCAAAATTGAGTTTTATGAATATCATCATTTGCTTCAAGCTTTGAGGTGTGATTTTTGTCATACACTTTACCAGAATTTTGAATAAAATAAATCCCATTCCTTCCTGAGGAAAAAATATTTCTAATGGGGTACATGGCCATATGTGCATTGCTTCTAAAAGTGGGAAATACTTGATTACCAATGCATAAAATGCACTCAGCAGGATTCTTCCTAAACACTTCTAATTAAACTCTTTCTATTCTAATCTGGAAAACAGAGTTGTCAGACCTGACAACAGCTTTTCCCATGTTCCAGACATTTGTTTATTGTTGCCATTGATAACATTCACCTCTCTATGCAACACATTTCACAGAATCCCAGACTGGTTTGGGTTGGAAAGGACCTTAAAGCTCATCTCGTCCCACCCCCTGCCATGGGCAGGGACACCTTCCACCAGCCCAGGTTGCTCCAAGCCCCATCCAACCTGGCCTTGGACACTTCCAGGGATGGGGCAGCCACAGCTTCTCTGGGCAACCTGTGCCAGGGCCTGCTCACCCTCACAGGGAAGAATTTTTTCCTAATATTCTATCTATCCTTGCTCTCTGTCAGTTTGAATCCGTTCCCCTTGTCCTGTCAGGCCAGGCCCTCTCTCCATCTTTCTTTAAGCTCCCTTCTGGCACTGGAAGAGCACAATTAGATCACCCTGCAGCCTTCTCTTCTCCAGGCTGAACAATCCCAATTCTCTGTTGGCTTCTTTTTGAGGAGGGCTCTTTCCTCCTTGAACATTAGAAATCCATGTCATTTGAAAACGGTAGTAACTTAGATCCAGAAAAAAGCTGAAATCCAGTACTTTGGTGTGTGGAGTTTTGCAATAACCATGAGGTTTTTTGGGGTTTTTTATAACTGAGCTTTCTCATTGTAGGGCCTGTACATGACAGCTGGGCAGCAGCTGATAGGAGCTGGAAATACACCATGCTTGGATTTTATGCCATAAACCCCATCAGCTTTCTAGATTACCCTCAACTTGAAAGGACCTTTCTTGTGTAATCGAAGGTCCTTCAGTGTGGAAGGCAGAAAGATGTTGGATCGGATAAGGCACCTTCAAAGCAGAAACCCCATATCAGACAGATACACTTCTTTTTCCTCATGTTCTTGAGAAGAATACACAAATCATGAAGGACTTAAAAAATAGATTTGTCTTTAGAGAATACAGAATCATAGAGTAGAGTTGGAGTCCAGTTCCTGGCCCTGCACACGCCCCTCCCCAGGAGTCACACCCTGTGCCTGGGACTGTTGTCCAAACACTCCTTGAGCTCTGCCAGCCTTGGTGCTGTGCCCACTGCCCTGGGGAGCCTGTTCAGTGCTCAACCACCCTCTGGGGGAAGAACCTCTTTCTAATATCCAACCTAACCCTCCCCTGACACAACTTCAGGCCATTCCCTGGGGTCCTGTCCCTGGTCCCCACAGAGCAGAGATCAATGCCTGCCCCTCATGGGGATGTTGAAAACCACAGAGAGCTCTGCCCTTCTCCAGGCTGAACAAGCCAAATGATCTCAGCTATTTATTCAATTTCCTTCTGCTTCCTCCAATTCTAATTTTACCAGGTTTATTTCAGGCAGACTTACTGGGAGCACCAGGAGTCCAGGCTTTAACTGCAGTGTAGTGCATGACCTGAATAATGATGATCAGTAGTTCAAAGGTACTGATTTTTTTGGATATCAGTATTTTCTGCATACTCTGGTTCTATTCTAAAGGTGATTTTCTTGACCAAATAAATCCTATAAAACTGGACTAGGGTAAAATGGAGATAGTAGGAATTGCCACCGGATGTTTTGCAACAGTGAGAAAATGCTGTGAATTCAGCTCTCAGAGGCTCGATGCCATTTCCCTCCAAAGCCCAGTTCCAGAAGTCATTTGGATCTGACAGTGTATTCCACAAACCAAGAGGGGCTGCTGTAAATTTTAATGTGCATATGCTGTTTATAAAGTTTTTTCTATTTAGATTATCACAGACCTCTTCAGAGAAATACCAAAAGGATGTCAATTCTTGTTTGATCGCCGAGTTAAATACTTGATGATCTGTTTATCATTGAAAAATGTCTTTATGTAGGCATTTTGTCATTGGTCCTCAACTGCAGGAAAAGGAGCGTGCTGGTCTGCACAGTGGTGGTGGCTTATTCAGAATTCTGAGATTTTGTTTGTACTGCTTTTTTTCTGTACAAAGTCATTTTGATGTCTTTGGATACGGTTTGTAAAAGCACTAAATGCAGTGCACTGCATACATTGCTGCTACTGCAGCTGTGTCTGTTTCAGGACGCTTCAAAAGAAAAGAAGATAAGTGTTCAGGTTACCTAGAAAGAATGCAGTGACTTCTTTCCCCCAGACATGTGTCTGAAAACAAGCACAATGTCCTTTGTAACTTGCAGGTAAATAACATATGACTAAGTTTAATATTTCCCATAATATTCCAGTTGCATGCTCGTTCTAGCAGTGCCTGTACTTTTATTGATGTAGCAATCTGCTGGAAGGACTCTTCACATGTATATTTCCCTGTAATTTTCCTTTATATTCAAAATAACTTTCAATGCTCCTAGAAAGAATTTGATGGTGGCTCTTGCAATTTCATAAAATGTGTGTCCTTGAAAGAGTCTTTGATTATGAACAGTGCTGGGGAGAAGAGGCAGAACCTCCTTTCAGGAGACTTATTGTCATCTCTGGCCGTACACCTTCGGCATATTTGGCCTTTTCGGTCTTGTATTTCAGAAAACAATCAAAATCTTCAGTACTTTAGTCATGCCATTAATTAGGAGATGAGTTTGAAGACTTTCAGACTTCTGAGTTCTCCTTGTTCTTGGACAAGTGGTTTAATGGCTGACGTTTCACAGATGGGCTCTCAGGCTGGTTTTCTTCCCCGGCTGCTTCGGTATTAAGTGACAAAATGCCCTGTGCTTTATTCAGTGATGTTGTACCACATCCACATGGAAGGTATCAACCTTCGTAGCATGATCATGTCTTGGGACATCTATTTGCAAAGACCCTGCTGACTTTTATTTGTGAGAGGCATAGTTTTACTGTATCTCAAAGATAATCTTGTGCGTGTTCCTGAAATGCTCTTTTGGACCCAGTGCTGGGAAGTTGTCTTATGAAACAACCTAAAAATCTGTTCCCACGCTTGCATCTGTAGCAAATGGTTTCCATATTTCCTTCCAGATATCCAAAAAACTATGATTTCAAACTACTAAAAGATTGGGGCTGTGATTAGAGTAGCGGCCAGTTTGAACTTGTGTTGCTCACAAACAGTTCTAGAACAGTGGTGTTGATGACATATATTGGCCCTATGGGTTAAGGTCTCTTGAAAACAAGTCCCTTTACAGAAGGAAGCTTAAGGTGTGAGTTTGTTGGGGTTTTTTTAAGGAATCAGAAAAAATCCTTTCTTCAGCTTCCTATTTTGTCTTTAGGAAATCCTTATTAGCTTTGTAGTTAGGGGTGATAATCAAGCTTGACTCCATCTTTGCGTTGGCCAAAGAACTACTAAAAAGTGGATCCCAAAGAACCAAATTTTATGAAGGTTTTTAAAATATCTTTTCTTGTCTGAAGTTTTGAGGTTCCCAGTTCATCCATCTCTTCCCCTCAGGCTGGTCACTGAGCTGATTGAACTCACTAAACTGGCATAAAACGAATGTGAATATCAAAAACCCCCAGCACATTCCTTCTGGGTGTACAGTCAGTGTGGAGTCCCAGAGCCAGCACAGAGGAATGGGTGGAACAGCCTAGTTTAGGGGGCTGGAACTTTCAATGGAAAGAGAAGGAAGGAAGAGAGGTGGGACATCCATTCCTGACAAATACAATGTTAGAGTTGTTGTTACTTGAAAAAAGCCTGGCCATGTCCATTCCGATTTTACAGCCCAGAGCACTGAGTTTGAGAAAGATTGTGGTGAATTCAGGCTGCATTGCACCTCCTTTATCACAATCCTACTAATCCTTCAGCACAAAAAGCTTCTCAGTGGTGCCTTCCCCTGGAACAGGAGCCACTCCAAGGTGAGGTGACAGAACATGCAGAGTGCATTTCCCATGGAGAGATGCTGAAAGGCTGACTTGCTTTCCTGAAGTCTGTAACAATCCTAAAATCACTGTACTGAGTGTTTGGGACACACTTGTCCTCACTAAGGTGGTCATGTTTACCCAAACTCATGTTGCCAAACAGCATATCGATCACACACACTTTTTATGCTGTTAGTTATTATTTATATCTAATTAAATGCCGGTGATGTCACAGTATCATTTGACATGATTAAAACCTCTTAGCAGTTGTGAGAATGAGAAATTCCCACATAAGTTTGTAATAGTTCTGTGATGTGAGAGTTCTAACCATGAGTTATGGTAAGAAAAGCCTTTTCTGTGAGGAAAGGAGTTGTGTTGTTAGTGTGGCACAAAAAACCCCACAACAAATAAGTCTGGATTCCTCGGGAGTTACGTGCCACTCCTGCAGCATGTGCTATTTGTTGTCTTAGCAGTTATGACACTGAAGGAGTTAACACATAAAGTTTTAAGACTTAAAAATACTCTAAATCATATTTAGAAATCATTTCTATTACCGGTGTTCAGCCACCAGTTTCCTCTGGCATTGTTTCTGAAAAGGAAATGTTTAAATGACCCAGTGGTGGTCTTTACAGAGGTCTCGGTGTTCATTAATAACACAAATCATTGCTCTGAGCACAGATTTTGTCCAAAGAAAGGCAAGACCATTGCTGTTTTGAAATCCATATTTAAAAATAGTTTTGGTTCTATTAGTCATTGTCCCATACCAGAAATAAAAGGAGTTTATGTTTAACTGTTTGTCTACCCCATTGATTTACTTAAATTGTTCAAGAAAAACAGGAGGAAGGTTTTTTGTTAGTAAGATTACTGGAGGAATGTTTCTGTTGCCAGAAATAGCCCAATATTGAAGTTAAGTTGTGATAATTAATTGGATGTTTACAAAATAAGTGGTGTTTACAGAGTATTGACTTTTTATGGAAAACTGCTTGACTTTTGTTGCTGAATATGATCCCTGAGCATTTTTAGGTTGTAGTTCATCTGCAGTTCACTCTTTCATGGGTTGTTTTTAATTACTTTGTTGATATATACTTAAAATCGCCCACCAAATTGAATACCAAATTACAGAAACTTAGCACCAAGTTGTACTTATAATAACTGCTGTGTTTGTAGGGTAGATTTTCATAGGTTGTTGTAACTGAGTAAAGTTATTGTCGGTTGTAACATCTTTCTGACAAGTCTTTAATAGTTAAATACCTCACTGTAGCTCTCTTTGTTTTGCACACAGATGTAAACACAAAATTATTTCAGCTGCAAAGTGAACTTTCAAATGTTCCATTACAAAACTGTGGTATTTCTAACTGTAAATTCCCTGACATTATTAATCTGCACATAGTGACTGACAACCTGCTTCTTAACTCTCTCTTGCTATTTATATAAAATAGGGATTCAAAGTGGACATACCTTGCAGTTTGGGAGTTCTTCCGGGAGCGCTGTGAGAATCCACCTGAGCTCTTTATGTCCAGTTATTTCATAGCAAAAAACCAAAATAGAGAAAGAGGGAGTTAGACTGAGTTCTGTGAAACAGAAAGTAAATAAAAAGAAAAAGTCCACTTCCAAACTTCTTGATCCTCCTGGCACCGTGGGTGATACCAGAGTAAAGTGCTGCCTCAGATTAGCCCATCTTAGTACTGAAGGATGATATTAAGTCGCCTTGTTACCACTCATATGTTTTTCATCACTGCCTGTATTAGAGCCAAAACTTCTGGCTTAACTCTAGACGTCTAGTGGAAGACTTTATAAAACCTGTAGTTTAATAATAGTTGACATCAGGCCATTGGAAGTACAGTGAGGTCCATTTCAGGTCATTCCTGCTGTGGAATTACAATTATTTATGATTTGTTAGCCATTATTCTTTTAAAAGTGTGACTTGAATAGGAGTATAAAACCTCAGCCAGTGGCAGAGTAAACCAGTAGCCTGCAGTGACCAGAATGTTGCCAAAGCTTTCTAAAGTTAGAAAATTAAGACTTTATTGTGTAGTTAAGTGTAAATTTTACCTCTGCTTTCAGTTGACAGCTGACTGGCTGGGGAGGGTCGTTCAGGAATATAAGCTGTAGGTCAGATTTTTTAGTCAATATAGCCAATTTCTGTCTCTTGTGTATGGGGAATAAAGCATATCTTTTTTTTTTAAAAATCAGACAATATTTGCAGTATTCACTGATAAGGATTGAAGCTGTGGGCTTAAACCAGAGTCTTTGAGAATTTGCCCCCCATTGCAAAGTTGTGCTGACGTGCACATCACAATATTTAGAAACTGGGTTATTCTTTGTTTACCTTTCATAGGCCCTGTTTATGTAAACTTCAGAAATGTCCAACTAATGGAGTTTACCTAAAGCAAGTTTCAAAGTAAGGGAAACAGTTTGTGCCTTTAAATTACAATACATTGTCTCCCATTCCGTGCACGTCTGACTTCATCTGTTCCTTTAATTAGCTCCTTTCTATGTTAAAAGTCTGGTCTTGCTTTGGAAAAAAAAAACCCGGAAAATTTATTTGGGTGGGTTTTTATTATGCACGGTGCTGTTTGCAAAATGCCTGTTCAAGTTGCATAATACTTATTTTGTCTACTGTTCCTTTCTTAAGGAAAAAAAAGAAGTACTGTGCCAAAAATTAGGACTTTGGTGCTGTGATCTGAACCAAGACAAGGCTCGTGTTACCTGCAGCGTTGCTTTGTGTGTGTTCCAGCTCCAGTAGCACAGATGATGGTGATGATGATGATAAAGAATCTCCCTATCACTTTTCCCAAGGAATAAAATTACAGTTTTGAAAGCAATCCCGTTCCCACATAAGAATCTGAAGGATGATCTTAAACTTTGTTGAAATCTCAAATTGCATATATCTGCCTTCTCTTGCCTTCATGGAGAAACCAAAGCTTCCCAAGCAAACAGTCCCCTGTGCTTTGAATAGCTCGGTTTGGATGGGCTTAGTGAGGAAATTAGTATTAAATTGCTGTTTTAAAAAAACCTCCAGTGCTTTCTTGGCTGTTTAATAGAAGAGAGCGGGGCCTGAGGGTTGTAATATAAATGTACTGGGTTCTTTTTTCTCTTCTTTCAGTAGCAAAGTGTTGAATCAGCAATGCTCCCTCTCAATTTTGGATGAATACTCAGGGTTTTTTATTGTTATTTTCTCTTTTTGGTTGATTCTGGTGGTAGGAACAAATTCCTATGTGTACAAAGTTTGTTGTAGCCAATTACATAATGAAAGGGACACAGTACACAGTGGTAGGATCTGGAAAAAATGCAACAACCTTACCTTAAAATGGCTTATCCAGATATTTTTTTCATCATATAGGATCGATGTGGTAGAAATAAACATTGCCTCCAGGGACAGGCTGTTCTTTAATGAAACTGTTCAATACCTCAAGACATGGATTTAGTATTTGGATTGTAATATTATTGCTATCTCAGATAAAATACCCAGAAATCGCCTTTTCAGGTCTCTTGGCTATCTGATTCTGAACTTTAGATGTTACCTCTTGATACCAAATTAAAACCTAAATTAGGCCAGTGGTTTTCAGTCTTCTTTATGAGCCTCTTCTATTTTTAATGTCATTAATTTATTTCCAATGTCACAGCTTTCTAATCCATGATGTTGAGGACAAGAGATACTCTCAAATAGTCTGAGGGGGTTTTTTTGCCAGCAAATGCCTGTATGTTTTCCTATGCAATATGTGTTTAAATAACTAAAAACTATATTCCACCAGTGAAAGAATTGGTTGAAACTTAGAATTCTAGCTCACCTTAAAATACCTCCATAACATTTCTGAGTAGTGGAGGTGAATTTCTTAGGCAAAGGACAGGAGTGTATCCAGCACGTTGTGGGTCAGAATACTGCCTCACCCTGGTTGAAATATGAAGTCAAAATAATTCAGATGGTGTTTTAGACTTAATTTTTATGTTATCAGTGATATAAAATGCTGTCCTGCTTTCTTTATTGAAAATTACTGTATTTGTGTTACTTTCTGTGCCTGAGCAAACAAACATGTGCTGCCATATGTGGCTCATGCTTACACTGCAGTCTGTTTTAAGCTGGGCTTGTATATGTTTGTTATTCTAAGGCAAATGAAGCACTTTTTCATTTTCTAGCAGTGTTTATAAATGTGGTTTACATAAAGTGATGAATTTACCATCAACTGCACAGATCTGCCTTGGACACTGCCCACCACATTTTAACAACATGACCTATTCCTTTCGTGCTCGCAGCCGGTCCATGTGGAGCACAGTCACATACTTTGGTTTGAGCTCAGCTTTGGCTCCTCTCAGGTTGGACCACACCATTCAGCCAGCTGAGTGTATCAAAACTGCCCTTCAGCTTCTCTAGTTTGCCTTGATTCTTCAATATTTACATGTAGATACATTAGAAATAGTTCTTATTTATTATCACGCAGGACTCAACTTTGGCTTGTTATTAGATGCGTCTTTTTTGGCGTGTTTTTGGCAGCCACTCAGCAACTGCAGCAAAATATAGTTTCATTTTGCAGTCCAAGTCCTCAGTCCCTGGTGTTTATTAGCAACACAGCAATACTGAAGGGTGGGTCAGAGCATGCAGTGCTGAGAGATTGTTTACAAAACGAGCTATAAAGTCAAGTGTGACATGTACATATGTCTGTGTGATTGGCATGGATTGTCACGTGGTTTATGGACCTGGCATGACTGGAGAGACAAAATAGTCACCTGTAGAAATACCTTATTTTTCCCCCTTGCAGGGAGTTTGTGTTGCCTTTGGACAGTAAGTGAGCTGTGTTCTGCCTGAGGCTACAGAGAACTACAAATTCTCTGTGTGGAAATGCCAATTCCAGAAGTCCACAGGCAGCTGATTCCCACCTTGATGCCCTTCTTGGTCCTCTGGAAAGGTTTATGCACCAAACTGGATCAGGAAACTGCTTTGCCTGATCAGTGAAGGTCTTGAAATAGTTTTGGTGTCTGTACATGTCAGTTATTGGTTGTGCTTGTGATACTGCTCACAAATTTGGAGAATGGTAAATGGCATTTTTATGGAATATGGGTATTTATCTGCCTTAGAGACATTGGAAACACCAGACATTCTTTCATGGAAAATCAAACAGTAGTTAAAATGAAAAACTCTGCAACCAGTGCCAAACCACTGAATCAGTCCAACAATAAGTTCTAAAGGAAAGTTTTCTGTTCCGGAATACGAGCTGGACTGAGAACTGCATTTCCTCATGGAGTATCAAGTATTTGCTCCACCAAATTTTAACAATTCTTTAAAAAAACCAAACCTGGATCACCTGCAGATGCTGATGTTTCCCTTTGCTTTAGCAAAGGGAAGTGTAAATGAATATTTTCTTACACAGGCTTTGGCTGGATTCATATTATCCAGAACACAAAGACAACGCTTAAAATAATTGTCATCAATTTCCAGTGAATTATTAGTTAAAAAAAAAAGAGCATTCAGAATCATTACTGATATAAAATAGGATATTTCTTTAAAGAAATTATTTCCCTACCATAATAATTAACCCAGCCTGTGTTCAGATGCGTGTTTTTCTCTGGGAATTCTGTAGGATGGGCTCATTTGTTTCCCATCATCACAACAGAGCAACTCTGTCATGCAAGGCTGGGTCTAATACTGAGCACTCCCAATTCTTTGGGAGTCTTCTGAAAAAGTCCATTTTAATTATAGTTAAGTACTGCTGTTATGGTTTTAACATTATTTTCTCATAATTATGCTACTATTAAATCATAGGTACTGTGTAATTTATATTCTTTTCAAGATGGCATTTTTTTAAAAAGCAGTTAAATTTGCTTTAATTACTTAGATACTATAAAGTGGTTTTTTTATTTTTGCCATCCTTTTTTTTCCCATTTCACCCATAGGGGAAAACCACAAGTAAACATAAGAAGAAAAGGAACAAATAGAGAAATTACATGTAAAATAGGGAAAACCTGCAGTATTTGATGCAGATCTAATAACTGTGCTGTTAAGTCTGGGTTTTAGCAGTGAAAATATGCTGAGGTTCTGCTGTTGCCTTTACTAGTTCTGCTTACACATGAAACAATAAAACCTGTGTGTAACAAACACAGTCTTGGTGTTACTCCCTCTGTGGGTCTGTGGTGGTCCAAAGGCTGGATCTGCCACAGCNCACACATGAAAAAGTAAAACCTGTGTGTCTAAAGTAACAAAACACATTCTTGGTGTTCCAAAGGCTGGATCTGCCACAGCCTGGAACAACCAGCACTTCCACGAGAGCAGCCAAAGCCTCGGGCTGGTGGGACCCATGGTGAGCTCAGCCCCCGCTGCCCTGGGCAGGGCTGGGTGTGGGAGGTGTTGGCACAGGGCTGGCACAACAAATAAGCATGGGATCACAGGCTGGTTTGGGTTGGAAGGGACCTTAAAGCCCATCCATTCCACCCCTGCCATGGGCAGGGACACCTCCCACCAGCCCAGGTTGCTCCAAGCCCCATCCATCCTTGGGCACTTCCAGGGCTGGGGCAGCCCCAGCTGCTCTGCCAAACCTGTGCCAGGGCCTCACAGCCTGAGGAAAGCATTTCTTCTGAACATCTCATCAAAATCCCCCCTATTTCAGTTTAGAGCCATTCCCCTTGTCTGCCCATGGAAAAACTTGCTTTATAACCTTCTTTATGAAAAATGGAATAAAGAGGAAGTTGAAAACTTCTGAACTAAGCTAAAAGGCAATGTAGAACTGCCAGAGAAGTTAGAGTTGTTGGACAGGTATGGTGCTGTACTATTTCCAGAGGTATTTGTTTGGGAATACTGGAGCGTGTTAGTTAAGAACTTGGTGCTGTGGATAGTTTTGAGCTGCTTTTTATCATGGGCAGAAATTCACAGGATGACAGAAGTTACTTTCACCACTGAGTTATGGAAATTGAAAGAAAACATATGTTATAATTGCATATTAACTTGCGCTATGGAAAATGAGATCTGTTTTGTAGGACAGTTTGTAAAGCAGAGGTTATTATTTGCTTCTTGAACACCAATGTTCTACAAAGGGTAATTTCCATGTGGCTTGCCTGCAGCAGCACAAAGGAGCTTTGGCTTAAGAAAATAAACTCTCTTACCAATGGATAACTTTTATTTTGTTAAATAAGCAAACTACAGCTTTGTTAATTTCATAGACTCATAAAATCCTAGAATGGTTTGGGCTGGAAGGGACCTTAAAGATCAGCGAGTTCCAGAAGATTGGACAGAAATTTAATTCAGGTAAAACGGAGAATTAGTCACTGTTTCTTTCATGTAAGATTTTACCAGACGTTCTCAAAATACAGACTATAGGTAATATAAGTTAATTTGAACCCATATGTCATCAAAAAATAGAGAGGATAATTATTTTGCCTTTTCCAATGCTAAGACTAGGCTAACATTAAAGAAATCAGTGGGTGGTAGGTTCAAACCAAAAGGAAACACTACATGCAATATTTATAGTTGAGCTGTGGAAATGTGCAAGAAAGTGATTTTAATGTTTCATATAGACCCAAAAAGTAATTGGTCTAATTGAAAGAGGAAAAGTCTTGCTTCCTGAGTTGTTCTCATGGGAGCCAAACTGAGCTGTAAAAAAAAAAATGGAGAAAAAGTTTTCCCTGAAAGACTGGTAGTGAATGACCTTGACTAAGTCCAGAACCATCCTGCATTAGAAGGAAGCCATGGATGTTTATAAAGAACAGTCACTTAAAAGGGGGGGATGAACCATGAAATATTTGGGAGGGCCATCATTCCCTATGACATTTTTTAAGGAACTGAGCGCATGAGGCCAGAGGATAAAACATAATGGCATAGCCAACTTTCAGGGGTTGGGAGAAACTGCTGTGAAAAAAGCATTTAAGTACATTTTAATCCTTTTTCCTTATTTTTAATCCTTTAAAAATACCATTACATAACTGGTTTAGAAGATTCTTGTCTTTGTTGATAGTGTTGCAGAAGATGTAATATTTCCACAGCTGTGTTCAGTATTACTCCTTTGAGAAAAAGATCTGTCTTGTGGAAAAAATAAGTCAGCTTTTATGTATTGCTATCATATGAAAAGTTCCCACAGAGAAACGTAGATTTGTTTAAGGAATACTGCATGGAAAACTGATGGATTTCTGTATATATACTCATAATGCTGCACACTTAGAATGCAAGTTCTTTTCTCTGAATTAATAGAACTGCTTCGAAGTGCTTTGTAGAAAACAGTGTGTTATGAGGTGGTCTGAACAACTCATTTTAGCAAAGATATGTTAATACAAATAAGGGTCTAAGGTTATGAATCCAAAGTTTGCATTCAGTAACTGTGGGGAGATCTGTATCCTGTACAAAGAATTAAACAAAAGAAATGGAATTTATACCAAGTTACAGTAATTGTTTACTCAGTGGCTGTGGGAAGTTCCTTACATAAGGCAGTTAAAGAAGAAATTAAAAGGCAAATGTGTTTTAAAATGAACATTTTAAATAATGCATCTGCGAATAATTTAATTCTTAAATCCTTGCAAAAACACTCCATTTAGTGAATGGAGTCGGGATGGCTCAGGCAGCCTTTTTTGGAGAATTTACTCAGCTCTTGAGTGTTTGTTCACTTGTAGAGCCTCCAGAGAATGTTTGTGTCCATTGTTCTGGCAAACTCCTCGGAGTGGATGTGAAGCATTAGGTGGGAACATCGCTGGCCTTTATGGGTAAGGGAATAGCTGAGCCTTTGTACCCACCAGCAGCAGCTGAGTTATTGAAGGCAGCATAAGAGTTGTTGGGCCTTATCATAAATGATCAGTTTTTCGGGCATTTCCCTCAATTGCCTTGCTCCTATCAGCCAGCACAGTTTTGCATATTTTCATCCTCTTGTAGAGAAGAAATTAATGTTTATTAAGGAAGCTGCCGTCTGGGCAAGATAAGATCTTTGGTTTTGCTTGAGATTAGTATGGTCTCCTAACTAGTTACAGTGCACAACATTTCCCCAAGTTGAAAAAATTACAATTTCTGAATACAGAGCTTTGAATTCAATGCCCCATACACCTCCTTACCCATAGAACCAGAACTGCCAGGTAAAAATATGTAAAAATGACTGACTTTAGTCACTAGGACAGTTGATTCCCTCCGTGTCTTGGATTACCTGGGACACTGCACTGGTGGCAGCTTTGACTGGACACGACTGCAGAGCAGAGCCAGTCATGTGTTGCTCCAGGAAACTCCAGAGCAATGACCAGACTGTGTATTGGGAAACTTTATGAACTGTGTTCGCAGGCTGATAAAGGCAGTAAGTACTTAATGAAACGTGTCAGATTCTGCTCAGCACCATTAGGCAGGATGGGGCTCTGTGGGAAGGGCCCAAGCACAGCCATCCTGGATCAGGGCAGAGCCCATCCCAACCAGTCCCCCCTCTTTGATAGTGACCAAAAATAGCTCCTCAGGGAAACGTATTGCTGCTTTTGGTGTTTCTTTGCTTTTGCTTTCCTTCAAGCAAAATAAAGCTGTCTTTTTAGGACAGAGGTTTCATTTAGTTTTGAGGTTCACCCTGAGGTTGTTTGGTTTTTTTCTGCCATTCCCGAGGGAGCAGCCTGAAGTTGTGTCAGGGGAGGTTGAGTTGGATCTCAGGAAAAGGTTGTTCCCCCAGGGGGTGGTGGGCACTGAACAGGCTCCCCAGGGCAGTGGGCACAGCCCCAAGGCTGACAGAGCTCAGGGGGGGTTTGGACAACATACTCACGGACAAGGTGGGATTTTTGGGGTATCTATGCAGGGACAGGGGATGGACTCGATGATCCTTGGGGGTCCCTTCCACCTCAGAATATTCTGAGATCCTTTTAAGACTGATGAAACATGCAGTTTAGATACAAACATTTATTGTGTGAAGAAGTTGATACTACAGTGCCAACAAATCTGTTAGTTTTGTTGTACTGGAGTATTTCAGTAGCATAAATAGATGGGAATTTATCATGAATTGGGTTTTGGTGTGGTCAGAATGCTCTGTGCAGTACTGGACTATGTGGATTCTTTCAGGGACACACAGTAGTGTGTGAATGTGTTCCCAAAAATAACACAGTGACCTGATAACTGCTGCCTCATCTCCATCCTGCATTGTATAGGATGGAAGATTTTTATGAAAAGTTGTTTGATGTTCTCTCTTCACTTCTTAAACTGAAAAGGAAAAGACAAGTGCTAAGTCTTTACGGGTCTATCCTGATGGAATTTGAATGGGGAACAGGGTGTCTGTTAGCAAGGAGCATCAGATCTGTAATGAGACTTTTGTAACTTGGGTACTGGGAACATTAAACAGTATATTTCCACTGAATTCATTATAGCACTTGTAACAAAATTGTTAAAATCACACTTTGAGGCATTTGAGTGGAGCTGCTTGGTCTGTGAATTGATATAAAACATAGAGCAGCATGTTAATTTATTAGGAAAATAAAGAGCTAGATTTGTTTTGATCATATGGTCACCTCTTAATGTGGAAAAGGAGATCTGTTTAATACATTTTAGAGGTTTATAAGTGACGTCTTCTCTGCTTTTAGATGGAAAAAGTGTTCCAACATTTTTCCACAATACTTTGGGCTTTGAGACCATACAGAAGTTGTTGACATCTTTAAATCAGTGCTCTTATTTCACGTCTGCTGTTTTTTCCCCATTTAAAATGGTTTTCAGTGTGCCAAGAGAAGTAAAATTAAGGCCTTGAAATAGAGAGTTTGGGATTCAATGGTAAGTAGCTGTGAGAGAAGGGTCATGTTACTAAATATGCCACAGCAGCAGACCTCTCCCTTTTGTTCATTAGGAAACAGGAATGTATGTCTGCTGAATGAGTCTAATATGTTATTATTATAAACTAGTCTTTTTGCATTGCTGTTTATACCCTTTTCATGTTTTTAAGGAGGCAGTAAGACTGTTGTGCAGGTTTTCTTCCCAGTGAGTGTAGGTTACATGGTTCGCTGCTCTTTCTGGTCCACTGAACCTTCAATGCCTCCTGCAGCCCAAACCAGCTTTAGAAGGAAGGCTCTTTCAAAACATGCACTATTTCCAAAGTGTCAGCTTCACCTCTGTGGCTGGGATGTTCTACAGGATGGTCAGAGGATAGTTCTGACCCCCTTAAAGCAGTGATTTGACCCAAAGTTTGGTCTTCTGAGAGCTCATGGATTACTTCAGCAAGAAGTGGTGGCAGGAAAGGTGTAACACACATTGGTATTGCATGTTCGTTGTTGCTTTGACATTGGTTGGTTGGTTGAGGCTGTAAATCCAAAGAGGATATGAACAGGTCCCTGGGGTTACATTTTTAGGTGCCTACCCTTCCAAAAAGAGTAGAGATTTTGGAAGCTTCCTAAGGAAACTTCCAGAGCATCAGATACTGGATTGTCTACAGACACATAGTCTGCAGACTTGTTCTCTGCAAAGTGCTCCTTGCAGAAAGTTACCAGGATTATTGAGTAAAATCACTTTGGTAATGTTTGCTTGTATTTCTACTACTTTACTGACCCTAAATTTATCTGAATATTGTATACATTGGAATATAAACATAAATTAGAATGTGTTTTCTCATGAGAGTTTCAACTAGTTAACATTGGTTTACTATACAGCAGAAATTATAAACTGTTTCTTGCTGTGATGCAACTGTTTATAAAGCTCTGACTTGAGAGAGATCTTCAAAGTTTATTGATTTCTTTCAGCAAAACCAAATTATTGCTAAAGAAATGATAAAATCATGCTTCCCAGTTGTGATTTCTGTCCCTACTGAATGCTGAGGGGTTTTTGCAGTAAGTGCAAACATGGTGTGTGTTTCAGGCTTGAAATTCATCAACTGCATCAACCACTCTATAGTTACTGTAATAGAGAATTTACTGGGGGAAGTTCACTTTGCCTTGGGCAAATAGAAAGCAAGTGGTCACACAGCAACTCCTTTCTGGGGCAAAGTGGAGTGATTTGTAGCTTTGTCATGAGGGGTTCTCTGTCTTTATTAAGTGGAAGTGGAAAATGGAGAAGGGTGTGTACTGTGAGCCCAACATTTTGGGGGTCTCAAGTTCTAACAGCCTCAACACATGGGCATTAATAACAAAAAATCTCACTTCAGGAGGCATTTGATGCTTTTATTTTTCTGAGGTTTTTAGAGGGTTTTTTGTAAGAAAGATCTTTTACCTTGCTTAGAGAAAACATTCCTTCAAATTCAGAGAGCTGCCCAAGCTTCCATGGTAACAACTGTATTCTGTTGGACACCTCTGCAGTTTTATCTTACCAGAAGTGCATGTTCCTGTGCCCAAAACAACAACTCAGGCAAAACCTCAAAGGTCTGTCATCTTTTAAGGAGTAGAAAAGCCCTCCTTAGTAACAAAGACAGCGTCAATACCTTTTGTGTGAACCTGGTGATAACCACAGGATGTCCTCTGCTACATTTCAGTTTGTAATGGGACCTGCGTGAAGGGTTTCACAAGTCTTGTCAAAATTCTTGTGTGTGATGCAGGAGCCAACAATGCAAGGCATACCTTGGAAGGCAAACAGCCAGAGTCTAAACCCCTAAAATTCCTCTTATGCCACAAAGCATTGTGGTTCTGGGATTGCTGTGGCTCTTGAATCCTCACCTCTGCTATTCTGGGTCTCTTCCCAAGTTTAAAATATCTTCCCCTCCCATAGTGCCAACATTTACATTACATCCTTGTATGCAGAAATATTTACCTCTGGCTGAGTTACTGAAATACTGTGTTCAGCTTTCTGCTGTACTGTGAGCAGTTTCCTCTCTGCTGGGACATCTCTGCATTCTTAGCAGCTTCCAGCTGGTTCTCTCTTGAATTTACCTGGGAATACAAGTTGCAGCTACTTCTGTGTCAGAAAAGGAGGAGTAAGAGTATTACTGTGCAAATCCCCAAACCTGATTGTCAGTCAGCATTGTTACTTGGGGGCTTTCAGTCTCTCCCTCCAACCCCATTTATCATCAGGCACTTGCCATGAATTCTCTCAGTCTCTCTAGAATAGTGAGCATCTTCTCAGACTGAAGGGACCTGTGTGGCCAAGGTTCAAACACGTTCTGTCAGCTCCATGAGAACAGCTAATTGCCTCATGCTGTTTGATAAGACTTCTGAGTCTGATAATATTTTAACAGAACTATATCCCATTCTCAGTCACAGAATATTCTGAGTTGGAAGGGACCCACAAGGATCACAAAGTTCAATCCTATGGACTTTTTTGATTATATCAATATATTAAGTATAGTAATATATATTCATATATGTGTATAATATATTAGTCATATAATAGATGAAGTATATTAATGTCCAATGTAAGCCTGCAAAACTTAATTACTTGCTCAAATATATTTTAGAGAATAAACACTCACTGCAGGCGTTTTGTGTTGAGCTGTCCTTGCATATTCTCATCCTCTGGGTGGGCAAAGATTCTGAATTTGTTCCCATATTTTTCTTGACCAAGAATGATCAGGTCACTTCACTGTGTCTTACTGTGACAAGCTGTTAAATGGTGACAATCCCATTTACTTTGTTTATAAAATCCTTTGACTATAAATAAATTATAAAATCACTGTTAAAAAGCAGCAGGAGTTTGTAAAGTCCCTTCCACTTCCAGTGCAGTTGGTGATTTTGAAGAGTGGCTGGATTTCAGCTGCTTACATTTGCCATATGGAGAAGTTATCCAAGTTCAGTTGCCCATGTATTTCTTGAGTGAGTAAGAACATACTTGTTGCACAACCTTCATCTTTTGGCTTCTTTCTCCTTCTTGCTCTTCTGCCTCTGCTGCTGCTGTGTTCCAATTCCAAGATGCTTTTCCTTCAGTCTCTCTGTGCCACTGCTGTGACAGGACATTGGCACTGTAATTTGTCACAGGATTGAGGGCTTTTGTAGGAACAATTTATCCAGTGTGCTTTCAGATAAGCTTAGCACTCACTGTATTTAATCCCCAGAGGGATACTCATAGACAAATTACTTGCATAAAATTCACTTTTATGATATCTTAATAGTGGAAAAGCACATATTGGAGAAAAAATAATGGCTGGCCAGTCACCTGTTCCCATTTCCTACCACCAGCCTGCTCTTGAGAGGAAGGGCTTAGAATTCAAGAAATAGGAAAGAGGGTAGAATTATTTTCAATTTTTATTGAAATTGTTCTTTAAAATGAAAATATCTATTCTTTATCAAAAGTTTGACTACTTCAGAGAAAGAATATAACATTAAAATCTGGAGCAGGATGTTACAAAAGGTTCTTTTCTATGTACTGAGTCATTAAAAAAAGAAGCTTCAAGAGCCAGAACACTTTTCTAGGGAAATAGATCTGTTTGTGTAAACACTCGCTCTTTATTTCTGAGCAGAAATTCATATTGAATGTGTTCCTGAACCTCCTTTATCAACATTGTCTCTCAGTGGTGATTTATGACTGTCCAGAAGCCTTCAAATAACCACTAACTGGATATTTTTACGTTTTGAGAAAGTCTAATTAGTCTCCTAAATGGGCAACATGATCCTGATCCTATACAGCATGAACATCTAGCAAACCTAACTGTGGAACCTACCACTGTGAGTTTAAAAATAATTAGAAAAAATAAAAGATGCTTAAATTAAAAAACATCCACATAGAAATAAATTGCTCGTTCCTCTAACTAATCAGAATCTGTGTTTGAATACAGAAAGTTTTCAGGGTCATCTCAAACAAGCATTTTAACTTTTTTTTCCTTGAGGTTTCAGTTGGAAGAGAACTTATCCTGCAAAGTGTTTGGTAGAAAGTCCAGCACTGTGCATGGTTTAAGAAATTTGCTTCCTGCTCTGCTGAAATTTTTGCAGCTCAAGGACTTTTATCTGTATTATTTTTAAAGCTGATGGTACCATTTAAAATGTTTTTGATTCAGTTAATCAAGTAATACAGTACCAAGGTGAGGGTTTAGTTATATTCTTCTTTTCTAAAATCTGACCTTGTAGAAGGTGTTTCTGGGGGCACAGTTGGATCTGCTGTGTTTAAATAGAAAAGTGTTAATAAAAATAGAGATTGATGGTATAATCTTAAGCTTCTATTTTTACATTTAATGTTTTTATAATGAAACAATATGAAGAAACACACTACTACCTCAGCCTATAATATACAGTATCTTATTTATAGCAGTAAGAAGGGCTTGACTCAGAACTAAGCAGACCTGTTAGTGGCAGAGAATAAATAAAGCTGTGTTTCCAGACATGGGGGTTGCAGTGCAGAACTGGAGGGTTCATTTGGTCTTCTGTGGCTTAAGGACAACACTGCAATAGGATCTTATGCACGAAAAGGAATGTGGGGACAGCTTCCTCGTGTTGATGTAGTTGTTTTCAAGATGAACGTGTTCCAGACGTGAATCTTCACTGTCCTCCTCCTCCTCGCTGGTGTCGTGGTCGTGGTGGCTGATCCGAGTCCTGCAGATGCGCTCGGGGGGCACCGTCCTGGGGTTATAGGGCAGGGATTATGTTAGAGCTATTCAAGATCACTCTCAGTTCGTGATTTATTTTGGGCCTGCTGTTTAATTAGATACTTAAAAATATTAACTTAATAAGCACGTTAAATTTTCTCAATTGTGTATTTATGAGGTCATTTAAAAGTCATTTTTTAAATTCTCTCCTGGCACTGTTTTGTTATTTGTATCATATACTCAGTTTTCCTGAGGAAAGTATTGCCATGGTTGCTGACTGAAAACTTTCTGTCTAACACATGGAGGATGCTCTGTGTGTCATTGCTTTGCTTTGCAAACAGCACAGAGGGACTGGAGAGCTCCCCAGCTGGGCTGGCTGGGACCTGCTCCCCAGCACCAGCTGGTGACTCTTCCCCTTGTTTTGGAATCACTTTGAGCTCTGCTCCAGGAGCACAAAAAGCTGGTGATTGCTGTGCCTGTCCAACTGCAGCTGCCCCAGGGGACGTGGCCCAAGCACTATTGCAGCTTAATTTCTTGGAGAGAACTGTTGTGCCACATCTTTATGAGCGCTTTCAACAACTATGAGGAAGAGTGAAATCTCACTTTTATCATATTCAGAAATACTGCAGAAGAAAACTCAGGATTTAGGTCCTCCTTCGGAATATTTTTAAATAAATATTGACTTAAAAATAACGAATCCCTGAAACAAAGCATATCTTCTGACATTTTAATGCCATTAACATAACAAAGAGCTTGGAAATTACCTTATTTTATTGTTGTTCAGCCTTAGAAAACGCAGTTTTCTCATTTCATCAATTCCAAATGGCACAGACTTCAGTTCATTGTGGTCCAAGAACAGCTCCCTCAGGGAGTGGTATGCTCCAAAAAATGACACTGGGTCTATGCCATCATCAGTGAGTTTGTTAAAGGACAGGTAGAGATACTCCAGCCCCGGCTTCAGGTGCCCAAACACGTAACCTGGGATCCTTTCAATCTGGTTTCCTATGAGTACCAGGTGTAGTAAAGATTTTGGCAGGTAGGAGGGGACATGGTATAACTTATTGTAAGAGAGGTCGATTGATTCCAAGTTCCTGCAGCAAAGGAGAGGGAAAAAAAAGGGCTGAAAACACTGTGACCTAATTGTTATTGCTTGCTGGGATTACAAGGGGACTGAATTTCCAGGAGGAATTTGTTTCTGTTCCTGGAACAGAATGCATTATAGTGGAACATGCTCCCGCATAATTACTCTGAGAATAGAAGGAACTGAAGTAATGAATTATTAATCAAGCACAATGGTTTTGTTGATGGAAGAGATCCTCAGTAACCGGGACAGAGGGGCTGAATGGGGCAGTCCCGAGGGACTAATTTGCGTTTGCTGCAGTAACGAGTTGCACACGTAATTAGCTCGGGACTTCACTCATTATCCCATTAACAGGGAGGCTTCAACTTTGTTCTAAAGCCCACTTGAAACGGAATTGTTTTGTGAATGAATCATCCCCATGTGCTTCGCTTCCAGAGCTGAGCGATGCTGTGAGTAGCACAGGGAGCTTGTTCTCAGCTGGAGGAATTCCCAAATTCGGGATTCAGGGAAGGGGCTGCCCTGCAGGGCATGGCCGGGTCCCTGCGGGCTGAGTGGGGATGGACCAGGGCAGCCAAAAGCAGAATTGGCTTTTACTTCTTGCATGCTCAGTGCTTGCTCTGCTTATATTCTGTTCTTAGGCAATGCCTTCATCCCTTCATCTTATTTTCCTTTATAATTTTTAATCTACTGGGAAATAAGGCTGGGACGGTTTAAAATTATTTTTAAATTGCTTGTGAGATAATGATTGATACCAAATTATCTTATAATTGTATGGAGTGTTATTTATAATTAATGTTCATTTCTTGAATGGATGGTCAGAAAAAATATTGACTTTTATGTTAATATGGTACAGATTTGAGGTAAGAGATCTTTTCATTTGACAGCTGACTGAATACCTTCTAGATTAGACAGTTAGGCAAAGGAAATTAAGACAAAATTAGCCTAAGAAAACAAACAAATCAGAGGATAATTACAAGTCTAAGTGAAAAATAATCGAGTGCAAATATTTATTTTATTATCTGGCTTACTAATAACACAGAAAAATACAACACATTTCTTTTAAGTAATTGGTACTTACTCTTGGTTTATCCAAGCCAAAGGTGCTATCCTGTGCTCTTCTAATTTGTTATGCTTTAGCCCAATGACATTGATGTTTCTTGTGTGGTTAAAGCAAATTTCTGACACTTCTTCAATTTGATTATTTTCAAGATATAACTCCTGTAAGTGCATTTGGGAAGAAAATTTGTCAGATCAAAATATGCTGGGTTTTCCCCTTCCAAATACAAGATTTTGCTGTTAGATGTGCTCCCCATTCCCTGGGATTTCTGCTAATTCCTGAGCCTGAACCAGAGTCAGTTTGTAGCTGGAGTGGCACCTTCAGGAACAGAGTTTTTCAAAGCAATTGTTTTCTCATTTGTGAGAATACCCATTGCTTTGAAAGGTCAACTAGAAAAAGAATTGCCTCTTTTGGGGTCTTGTTGGGGTAGGGTTGGTTGGTTGGTTGGGGTTTTTTTTGTTGTTTTGTTTTCTTCTTACCTCAAGTGTGGCAGGAAGACCTTGTGGGATAATCCTAAATTTATTTCTTCCCAGTCGCAAATAAGAAAGACTTTTCAAAGGGTTAAAGGCCAAGGGACTGACATTTGCTTCACTGAGCTTATTTCCTTCTAATTCCAGAGTGACCAAGTTCTTCAAATCTGGGGAGAAAAAGTTGGAATTTCTGTTAGTTAATGCCACCTCATGCCTTGTTAAAATGCATGTTCATAATAGAAGCCTTAAATTTACTGAGATCCATTCACAGCCTTGAAAAAATGTGGGGAAGGCGTTTCATGCCTTCCTAATCCCAGCATTACATTGTTTATGACTTTGTAGAGCCTTGAGGATGGAGCCCAGCTTTATTCATAGTTCCCTTTCCCACCGGGATGGGATGGGACAGGCGGCAGCTGCAGCGCTTGGATGGTGCTCCTGTTTCTCCTGGTCGTGCAGCTGATGGCCCTTTGTGCAGCCCCTCCGTGCTCCCCACGGGGCTCCAGTCACTGCTGGGACAATGGGAATGTTCTCTTCCCATGGGCTCTGCCCTCCCTGCTGCCTCCTTCCACCCTCCCATACCCTGAGAGCCCCAGTGGGTTATCCTGTTCCTCCCCCTCGGGCACAGCAGAGCCCAGTGGTGATCAGTGCATGGTAGCAGGAAATATTATTCCATAATAATTAGTTTCTCGTTCACAAATAATCCAAATAGCTTTTTTTTCCACAGAAGGTTTGTGTTGCCTCTCCTGACAGTGCAGTTTGAGGATTTTAAACTAAAAGGCTCCTGCAGCCCTTGGCTGAAGTTTTCTTAGTCTTTCTATTGCTCCAGCGAGAGCTCTGTCACTGAACCGATGCAGTTTAGATGGGACCCCTTTGGCAGGAGATCAAAGGATAAAATGTCCATCAAATCACGACAAGGATAATACCCTTTCCTTTTTCTTTCTTTTTTTCCCCATCAGCCCATGTTTAACTTGGCTTAAAATGATTGTGGTTAGCCCCAGTTATATTCTACCTTATCTATCATGCACATCGAATTCCACTTTAATGCAATTTAAGAATAATGTATTTTCACCACACATAAAGCCATCAGGTTGGAGGTCAGGAGAGTAGGTATCTTCAACATATTTCAAACTGTAAATATAAACTTTGGGAGAGGAGTAGCTGTGTAAGAAGCGAAAATGTAATCTTTAAAAAACTCCATCATGCAAATATTTCAGCTTTTGTTGCCATTTGAAACCATGGCACTCTAAACCTACCAAGTACTTCTCTGGCTGTATCAAACCCACATGCATTTGGTTAAACACTCTCCTTTTCAAATTCATGTTAAGCTTTTCATGTGATCAGTATTAGTTTTCTAAATACCTTTTAAGCCATCCTCATCAATGGCATGAAGGTGGTTGTCATTTATTTTTATTTCTTCCAGAGTTGATGGCAGGTCAGAAGGAATATGGACCAGCATATTTCCATCCAAATACAAACGTTTTAGCTTCTTCAGGATCTTAAACACAGGGAAGAGAACTTAGATTATCTGAGTGTAAAACATATAGTTAAACATACAGTGTAATCACAGTTCAGATTTTCTTAAACACATGTTTTCTGTAGATTTTCAGCAGCAGTGTCTGATTAATTGGCTTCTTTCTGCTGAACATTAATAAATGTGCCAGTTAATGCCATGTGGAACTGCAAAGGCCTGATGGAGCACATCACCCTCCTCCTGGCCTCCCTCAGCCGGTCAGTCATGCAGGTAATGCCTCCCTACACTACACACCACCTAGGGGTTCAAAATACAAACACTGCTCAATTATGTGTTCATGCTCTCCATTTGTGTACAAAGGGATGCTTTTCTGTCGCTCAGCAAGTTTACTCAGGCAGGACAGCCACTGTCTCAGTAACTGAGGGGTTTTATGACTTAAACCAGCTTAAAAAGTTGGTATGAGAAATTATCACAGCTTGATTTGGACAAATGCACATCAGTGAAGATGCAGTGCTGAGCATTTCTTAGAGAGATGGTGGTGGGGTGGGAGTGGGTCCAGTTTGCTCCAGGTCTGGATTAATTGCCTAGTGTGACAAAAGCTTCACTAAAACTTATTTCACAACTGAGACACCTTCCTGGTCTTGTCTTTTGCATCCTCTTTGATTTCATAGCAACTGAAGCCCTTTGAAATCAGCCAAATCTGTTCCTGTTAAAAGGAGTGAGGTGTTAGACAGAGTCCTGCAAGAAGAGTGATTGCACGTGGCAGGAAACAAAATTAGAAACATACTGTGATAATTCAGTTTGTTGTTCATGTGATTCTGTATTCATCTTGCCTGGAAAAGCAAGGCCTTTAATGCCTTACTTCCCCCACTGAATTACTACCTGCACATACTTGCCTTATGAGAAATTATTAGGGGGTTATTCTGTCTCCAAGTGAGGAATATGTAGGTGCACTTGAATATCCTGTTGCCATGTAAATTCCCTTTGCAAGGAAAGGATTAAATACAGAAAAACTTTGGACTTTTTAATGAGAAAATTGTTCTTTTAGTAAGCAGCTGTGCTTGAAAGTGTCCCATTACTGTAATGAGAGAAAGGATACATAAATTTACAGGTGTTAAACCTGAGTATCCCAGGCATGGTTAATGGAATTTGAGCCTTTCTGTGCTGAATCTCTCAGTTGCAACTGATGCTATATCAGAAAAGTGTCTGCCTTGTTGTTTAACATTTAATAATTGGTGAATGTCATACATAAATCCCTAGATATTCTCGATTATGATGAGAGATTTCTTCAAGGAGCCAGGTTTAGCTGTATTGTAATTATAGAATGGTTACTCATACGAGGTGGAATCTCGTTTAGATCCATAAACTGAAAAGCAAACAATTAGTGAGAGGAGAGTAGAAAAGTTCAGCTTTCTTACTTTGAATGCTTTTGGACCTATGCCAGGAGAGGTAATATTGTTTTTACTCAGATCAATCCATTCCAAATTAGGCATCCCATTGAATGCTTCATCTGAGATAGCAGTGATGCTGTTTCCTGGGACAGGAGTCAAGACAAAGGTTGGAGTTATGGAATACAGTCTGCATCTGAGTTGTGTAGTATTGTACAAGGAAAATATGTTACAAAAATAGTTGTATTGTGTACAATAATTGTGTGGAGATATATTTATATAACATTAGTGATTAAATCTAACACTGTAAATTTATTGGTTTAGGGGCTTAGCTGTAAAATTCAATCCAATACATTTTTATGATAAGGAACAACAAAGCATTACAGTTCTGTTGAGTGCATTTGAGGATGGATAATGTTATGGAAATCATGCAAAGCAGACCCATTAATTACCTGAAAGGTCTAAACTTGTTAGATCTGGATCTGAGATTGGTGGTATTTGTGTAAGTTTGGCATTAATGCAGCTTACTGTGGTGTCCGAGGTGGAACATCCAGTTGGCAAAGGAGGAGCTTCCATGGGTGGAACAGGAATTGGGAAATGAGCTGGAATTCGGAAGGGACCATCATCTTCATCACTTTCATACTGCGGTTCTGCTCCAGGTCTGTTTCTTCTGCCAGGCTTCTTCCCCCTGCGGTGGCCTCTGTGCTTCTGGCGGTTCCTTTTGCCCTTCCTTTTTCTTTTCTTTTCATCCCTTTTATGACCCTCCTTAATCTCTATCACTTCTGTTGGAAGCAGTTCCTCCTTTCCAGTCTGAGTACGTGCTGATGGCAGGGCATTGCTGTTGTCAAGGTCAATGGGTTCTGGAGAATCTCCAGACAACTCACTTATGTCATCCAGTGAAATAATACTCGAGTCCAAATTGGAGCCTGAGCAGAGGCAATGAGAACATAAAAAACCAAACCAAAACAACACAAAAGACTCTGGTAACAAACTAAACTGTTAGTGAGCCTTGTTTCCCACCTACAGTAAAAACACAATGGCTATAGACTAGTATTCCTCTCAGAATATGGTTTGAAAGGATGAAAATATGGTCTTAGAAGGATTGCTGCTTGACAAAAGAGCAACACTGTACTGAGAGGTGGGTGAGCCAACCACACAGAACAGTTTGTACACAGCTGTGATTTATGGCAGCTCCAGAAAAGAGGTGGGAAAATTAAGATAGCCTTCATTATCTTCCTTTCTGACCTAATGTTAATTAGTTTTTTGCATTGAGGGATGTGTCTAAAGAGGAAAAATAATGTCTGGGAGTGGGAGGTGATTTGGATAAAACTCACAAAGGTTAAGGCTTGTTCTCCTCTGCAAGGGCCTGTCAGGTGAGGAGGTGGCTGCGCGTGGGGATCTCACCAGGGAAATGCATTAACTCCATTACCAAAAGGCAGGTTTTACTGCACAATAGGGCAATTCTAAGAAAAGGAATTGAATTGTTTCAATCAACATGACTTCTGCAGTTAGTTTCTCTGGCGTCTCATCTCAGTATTTCATTGTCACATGCACACACGTGGGGCTAAATAACATTTCTGTGGCAAGAGGAGGTTGAGTTCAGTGCTTTGCAGACAAGAGGTACTGGGAGTGGGGGAAGGAAATCACATCTCATCTTCCTCTCCCTCTCCTCCGTTCCTTTTCTTTTTAAAGGTACTCATTTAAGTGTTTATAAAGAAGAAAGATCATATTTCTGTAGCTCCTCTTGTCAGTTGACTTTCTTACCATGACTTATATCATATAGCTGCATGTTTTTGCACTCCTGACAAAGATTTACCAGTCTGTGTGTCTAATACATTAACAATGGCCAGTAGTTATGGATTGATCCTTTGTAAATGGAAGTGGGATAGAAAATATAAGTAGATGTGATTTCTTCATACATTTATGAAATTTTGTAAAGGTAAGAGGGAAGAAATAGAAAGAAAAGGAAATATAATTATCTTTACTACTGCATATCTTAGATGTCTATTTACATGTCATACCAGACTCATCTAACAGACAGTGTACTCTGAGAAACTGAAGTCAATTTGAGTAGAAATTATGAAGACCTGTTCTTATCATGTGATTCAGGATAATTTGTACCTTGTAATCCCTGATATTAAATGTGGGTTTAGTATGAAGGAGTGTTAAAACAGCAGAAATGTGGTGTACCATACCAGCATCAGAACAAACTGGGCAGCATTCCCCTGCAGGTGTGATGGTGTGGGGACATCTCAAGGGGGGGCACAGGGTGGTATCACAGATCACCTCTCCCTTGGAGCACAGACAGGTGACACAGGGCTTGGGAGACCAGACGGCTTTGTCGTACATGATCATCCCGTTGGCTGTGCACTGCCCCTTCTTCCCTGGGGACAGAACACAGAGAATTGGGGTTAAATGGCTTGCACTGAAAGAAAACCAATGGTGTTCATTCAGTACTTTCAAAAGAGCACTCCTGGTGAGGGGCTTTTGTGTGGCAGCCCCTCCTCGCTCTCCATCCTCAGCAGAAAGCACAGATCTCAGTGGAGGTTGTGCAGAGATACAGTTCAGAGAGAAGCAAGTTTTCCATGTCACAATGGAATTAAAATAAGTCGTGCAGAACTTGAATATTTTTACAGGCCTTCTCCTCTTTCCCTCTTGTGTGCTAGAGATCTCATATCTTACACATTAAACGAGGAAGTTTTGTTAAGGCTTTGTGGAACCAGCAGCATAACAATGTTTAACTTATTGTGACTGTTCATAGGCTTGGTGGAAGTAAAGTCTGTTCTGCAATGACTGGTGGGATGGCAAACATCTCCTGTTCCCTGTAACCTGCTTTATCTGGAAAAACCCTGTGTGCTAGGAGAGTAGCCATCTAGAACAACTTGTGCTAATAAATACTGTCTCCAAAGTTTCTGCACGTGAATCTACAAAAAAAAAGAGACTTCCTCAATGTAACAGTTGAAATCTTCAGAAAGAAATGTAGAGATTTATTCCATAAGCTCCACTCAGATAGTCAGTAGGCAAGTTGTTCAGAGAGCCTTGGGAGGGAAACTGACCTAAAATCCCTTTCCTTCCAGTGGTGGAGTTTGGGCAGTTCTCACCCACATTCCAGGCAAATCATTGCACTTTAGCATGATGCTTTTCTTTTTGGCCTTATGAGAGAAGGAAAGCTGAGGCTGAGATTGTCCATCCCACGCAGATCTTCCTCTTTTTGAGTCTGCCTGTAAATCTGGTGAGACTCTGAACTCCCTACACACCTTCCTTTTCCTCTCTAATTAACCTGAGAATGCATTGCAGAAGTCTCGTTTCAAGCTGAAAACCCATTTCTAATTTACTTTGTAGTTCCTCCATATAGAGAAAGGGAAATTTCCTCTTTTCCTATTCCGTGTGACTTCCTCCTTCAGATGAAGGTTGTCTAATACAGCGGAAAAGCCTTGTCTCATCTGAATTTGCGTGCCAAGAGACTTCCATTTGTGATACACTAATTGTCTTTGGAGGGGTTGTTTGCAGGGTTTGTTTTCTCACCCTCCACCCTGGTCCATGCCTGGTTGTTCAGTTTTCAGAAGAGTATTCAGGACAGCCTCGAAATACCCTTGCAAGGCTATTGTAAACATTAGGTTTGAAATATCTCTGGCTTTTGCCTCAAAAGGAGGTGTTTTGCAAAGTCTTTCAAGGCAGTCCTACTGTCAGCTGCATAACAAAGGCTTTCCTTTGTCCTTGTTTCTAAAGACCAATGGATATGAACCTGTTTCTAGAATAAAAACTAATTATCAGAATCATCCAGTTTGGATGCTCCTCAATATTCCATGTATTTTAAAAAGTGCTTTAAGTTACTCTCAGGATGGAAAAGGTGAGAAATTAATGTTTTGAACAGTTGCATCTTCTTTTTTTAGAGGTCTGGGATATTTGTGCCTCATTTCAGCCACGTAAAGTTGTGCTCTAATCAACTGAAACCATGTTAACTGGAGGAGGAGAGGCCCAGGCCAAGTGTTAGTTGGCTCTGAGTCCCTTGTCACTCTACCCAGGTATCTGTAATCCAGCTGTTTGCTGGATCCTGACTTCTGGTTTTTATGTGCTTGCCAGGAAGCCACAATATTTCTTTTAAATAATCTCCAAAGGAAACACAAAAAGAACGCTGCACTTTCTCATGTTAAACAATAAAACATCAGCTGTTCCAGAGGGCCATGATCTGGCTTGAGAAGGAAATTCTTCTGTGCTTCCTAAAATTCTTTATGTTGCTTTAGCTACTAGACTGTATCTGAAGTTGGTGCAAATCTGTCTGAATAAGCATAAAGATATGAGTTATCAGGCTTGGCCTCTGCAGGTTTCTTTAACTAATTATCTTGGGTTCTGTTTTAGTGCATTGCAAGGATGGCTCTTTGGCATTGTGGAATTCACATAACCCTTATGGGACAGCATAAAGACTGTGCTGAGATGCTCCCTAAATTCCCTGGCCCCTGAGTAACTTCAGCCTGGTGGTACAGGGAGAAGTGGGGATCAAAAGGTATTAGAAACAGTGAATATCCATCCTGCTCTGCTCAGGACAGGCTGCAAAGGGCAAACAGCTGCCAATTATCTTGTGTTGTGGTGAAGTGTTTGATTTAATTTAAATACTCACATGACTTTTTACCTGGAGGAAGGAAACATGTCTGGTTACTGTTAAACCTCCATTTCACTGTTAATTTTCACCCTGCGTAAATCTGGGAATTGGTTTTTTTTTTTCTTAGGCTACTAAGAGCAAAACAAGTAGCTGGGAGAATGGGAATGAAATTTTGGATTGCATTTTCTTCTATTCTGGAGCATGATTAATAATAGTGTTCTATTATTTAATAGGCTTTGTTTTTTCCAAATCTGACATTAACTTGAAAAAATTTTGAACTTTAAAAGCTAGACTGAAAAATACCTTGTGGTTCAAGCCTTTGGCAGATGAGCATAGGACTTTTAACCTTTGGAAATATGGTGTAAATTCAGTGTGAAGTTCCAAATAAAATGAGTTCAGTGGTTTTAGCTCAGCTTTTGGATGCAAGTCCAGATAGAAAGAAACAAGTGGGGCGGGGAGAGGGGAGAGCTGTGCATTATTTCAGCATGACTGATGGTCCTGACACAGACACTGGAATATTTTACATGAAGTGTGTGCTACTTATGTGGTATTTTCCTCTGTTTAACTTGAAAAATATTTTTAAATTAAAGGTTTGACGTTAGTAATGTGTATAATATTGTAATACACACTAGAAATGCCATAGTCAAGGGTTTTGCTTGTTTTCCCATTAAAATCTCGTACTTTGAAATATTTGATACCACATCACTCAGCCTTTCTGAAAGGAAGGACTCTCAACAAATAATAATTGTTAAGAAAATATGGCTAAAGTACCTTTGGCCATTTGAGACTGTTAACCTGGTGAATGTCTCTGGTGTGACACACTGACAGGCTTGACTTTGTTCTTATAAAACAGCTTATTATCATTTTATGCAAAGTAGGGGTAATCAGGACATTCTGGGGGTTTTCCAAAAAATTCATTAAATTGCATGTGATAATTTCCCTTAGTGTGTGATCTCTTGGTGCTGGAATGGAAGTATCTGTGTCTTCTTATTTATTTGCTGTAGAGTGGACACATCCCACTGTCTTTTCTTCAACCCTCAAACTTCTTTCTATGAAAAGAAATGAAATGTTGGACATCTCAGTAATTTTCAGTTGGTTAATAACTGTGGTTTCAGAGCTGAAAAGTCCTCATAGGGGTGTTCAGGAGTTGTTATTTTCAGAATGGATCCCTCATTGTTAGACTTAATTTCGTGCTTTGTGAGTCATAATTTTCCATTTGTGACACTGAACATCAAATCCCAACATCCTAGAGCAGGAATTCTGTCCTTCTTTGCTGCATTAAGGACCAAAGAGACATTTAACAACCATCAGTTCTCAATCCCTGTCTAGTCTTGTATTCTTTGAGGAGATTTGGAGAGGCTGGACACAATTACTGAGAGGTTTCAGTAAAGATCAACAAAATTAAGCTTTTGCCTTGTTTGTTTCTTAAGACATCAAATCCTCTTCTCCTTCAAAAACCACAAAATACATATTAGTACAGCAATGTGAAATATTTTATATAAACCACACTACTGAGCTTAAATTAAGAGTAAATCTGTGTTCTCAGCACAGGTGGAGCAGAACAGGGATCTTGTATTGAAGGAGTGGAGGTTTCTCCCAGATCAGTTTTCCATCATGTTTCTAATATTACAACTATTGCTGTGTTAGTAAATTATTTACAAAATAATTATTCTTTGAATATTGCATGTAGATGTAGTTTGAGTGCTGCTTATCAAAAATACCACAACAAAAGATAATAGAACTTAAGTCCATTTTAGTTAACCCTGGTGTTACAGGTATTGAGACCTCAGTGAAATGTTAATTGACCTAGGAGAGATGTTGAGTAAAAAACTCTTCAAAATGGCCTTCAAACTTGTTACACATTTAAAGTTATGAAAATATCCCATAAAATTATTTTTTTTTAGCTAAGATAAAATGATAATGCAGAAAAAATGCAGAAAATATGACTGTTACCTGGCAAAGCAGGATTCAACTGAAAAGTCTCACATGCCAACCACAAAATTCCTGTGAAAGGCCACAATTACGTGTGGCAAGTAGAGCTAAAATAAAGCTTTGAAGAGTTTCTATGTTCCATTTGAAATGCAGAATAAAATCAGCCCCCCTGAGCAGCAGAGGGGCTCTGTTCCTACCTGGCAGGACGCTGTAACTGGACTCGTGTTCCCCCAGACCTACGAGAGAGTCAAACACTCCCATAACGCTGTCGTCGATGTTGATGAGAGGTATTCCAGGCACAGCAGGGTCTGGCAGCTCCATCCTCAGGGAGCCCCTGCCCAGGCCCCGGCGCTGCATCCTCCTCCTCTGCCTCGTGGCCAGGACACTGCCTTCATTGCGGCAGGAATCGATGCACAGAGACACGAGCAGGAGGTAACAGGACAGTGGTGTCACCTGCATGGTCCTGTGTGTCCCTCACAGTACCCTGGAATGGGAAAGAACAGCAAAGGCAGATAAATTAGGACTGTGGCAGTCATAGGGCACTTCTCAAAGCAGGTGGGGCAATGCATGGCAGGTGAAAATAACCAAGCTTCCCCTTGGGAAGAAGTGGCCCTGGGAGGCTAAAGGAGCTCCTTTGAATTTCATGGTTCTGTGCCCTGCCGGGCAATAGTCACAGTGGAATTGGTGCTGGCTCAGTGTTTGGGGCTGCATCTGAAGGGGTGGTTTGCATTTGCAGGGCCAGCAGGCACCTGCAATTCCAAAATTGTTACTGCTTTCAGCAGTGGAGTTCTTGGGAGTTCTGTAAGGTGTTTCTTCCCTGTTTTTGGTTGCTAATATTTCTTCCAGGTTGTTGTGACTTCTTGGGAGTTCTGTAAGGTGTTTCTTCCCTGTTTTTGGTTGCTAATATTTCTTCCAGGTGGTTGTGACTTCTGAAAGTGGGAATGGCAAAGGAACAGAAAAATGCCCAGTTAATTTCTGACATGGTGCCCCAAGTGCTTTTGGTTTGGCATTTCTGTGTAAGGGAAGAGATGGCAGTTTCCTTTTGACTCCAGCCATTGTCTAACAGGATCTGTTTGGTTCTGCAGAGGAGTCTTTGGGAAGATTGATCACAATAGTGCTATTCCCACGTTTTTAGCAAGTACAGGTAGCTGGTCTGTCATGGGTTGAGTTCTGCATTTACTTTTTAAGCAAATCAGAATAATTGTGCATCTTGAGCCTTCTTATGCCTGTGACAGAAAACCTACGTTTGCTGTCACCAATAGGTGGCATTCCAAAACAGAGCAGTCGGGACTCAGGAGCGTGCAGGGCAAGGGTTTCCAGCAGGGGATTTGCTCTGCAAGCGTGGAAACACAGCCCTGCATGGCCAAGGTTATTAATGATTGTCAAAGCTCTGTTGCATAATTCTTCCATAAAGGAAATGCTCTTGTCCTGTGGCCTATTTAAACAGAGACAGTGGAGACAGAAGACACTCCTGTTCTTGTGGTGGTGAGAATTAGGGAAGAGCTTGAGGCTTCGAGCACTTGATCTCTGTGGCAAAGACAGGGCTTAGAGCACCTCCATAGTTTTTCTCTAAGGAAATCAATCTTGAGGGGATTAAAAAATACTTTTTCTTAATGTTCAGCAGTCTGGCTTTATGTGTCATCTTTCTCTTTGGAGTTACTCTTATTATAATTATATTGTATAAATATTGCACAGTGTTATTTCAGGTTTTGCCTGAACTGGTTTTGCCTGAGTTTGATTTTGTTAAAAAGCTTGTTCATCTTGACACTTATATAATAGGTCAAGTTTCTGGTACCAAGTTGCCCAGCTATTCCTTAACGTAAGACACATGATGATTGCATGTTTTTCATGCTTTTCACAGCATAATTCTCATTTTTTTTTATTCTCATGTTTTAAAATGAGAAGTTGGCAGTAAATAAGCTTAAGGCAGTATACATTTTACTTCTTTTTCATATTGTAGTTTCTGTGTTCACATATTTTAACTTTAAAAAGTTATAGCAGTCCTAGATATTAATTTTCAGAATCTGAAGTTAATGTTTGTGTTTCCATATAAAGGAAATTTGAGATGTAATTGTCTCACACAAATCCTCATGGCATCTCATGTAATGTCAGGGTTCTGAGATGAAATCTGGCTTTAGTTTGCTGCTTTCTGCTATCAGAAATCAGTCATTCCAAAATGCCATAGAGACTCGATACTGGGCTTTTATTCACAGACATTACTGATAGTTAACATACCAAATGGATGCAGAAACTTGTTCTCTGCCTTGAAAATGCCTGTTCTTGTTCAGCAAGTGCTTATTTCTGAGCACCTCAGGACAAATGACCTCATGCTTTGGTTTCTGACTGACTTGCATGGTAATGACGGGCTATAAAATTACACAGAAACTGTTCCACAGCTTTGACTGAAACACACAAAGAGCCCTTGGGGAAAGGGAATGTACAAAGAAAAGTCCTGGATATGTTGTGTTCATCCTGTCAAGTCAGTGATATCTTAATTATGGGCACATTTTTCTGGTATACTTTATAATCACACTGTAGTCACAATGCTGCTACATTACAGTTGGGCTTTTTGAACATTTAACCATTTCTTCCTGTCACCAGAGGCACATAATAACATGACTGAAACATTTTGCCATTCTCCATGTCTTTTTAAAAGTCAGGAATAATATAGGGTGAATTACGTTATATTTACTGTACAAAAGATGTTTCACTGTGAACTTCAGTAAAGAGTAAAATCAAATTATCTTAAAGTAAAACTCATTTTCATAAAATACTTTATAAATACAAGTAAAAAACCCTCAAAGCCAAAACAACAGCAAACACACACCACGCTCCCCAAATACTATGTCTTCATAAACTTATCCTGTTCATACATGTGGGTTTATATGCTGTGTTTTCACACCAAATTAACTCCTCAGCACGGAAAGCTGAAAATTGCTGCTTTCAGCCAAATGGTGTTCTCTGCATGCAAAATGCTGGGCTACTGAGTTTCTGTCCTTGGCTTCTTTAACAAGTGCTGTCCCACATTTTAAGGCCCAAATTGTGAAAGGCCTTAAGGGCATTGGGCCTTTTCTGCCCATGACTGGGATGCTCAGATCATCTATCAGGAATTTCTATTTAGTATAGGGCCAGCCAACTTTAAATTTGGGGGAAACTCAGCCCATTCAACTTAGGACTTTTGTAATAAATTATTACATAGTAAAATAAAACTATAGATAGCCAATATAATGAAATTATTTTATGTTTGTGTTGCCAGATGCTCTCAGCATGGCTGCATTGCTGCACCTCTTTGAATTTGACCCATAAATGTTTAGATCAGGCACAGTATGTGAAAGCATCTTTGTTATCTTTTTTGCCATGCAATGTGTTCAGTAGTTTGTAGCTTTCAAAATGTTTCTCTTCAGTAGGTTCAGTATCTGTCAGTTTGCTGTTATATTAATGGAAATAGTTAATTTCTAAAGGAGAGACCCTTTAGAAATCCCAGAGTATCAGAAGGGATTGAATAATCTATTTTTATCTATTCAGTCTAAATTCAAACATGTTTTCCGAGATGTCAGCGTTATTTCTTATGACACACAGGGGTTAAAGTGCTTTACCAAGATTTTTCACATACTCTTTAAATTTATTGCATAGAAATGAGTTACATTTAGCCAAAAACTAATTGCACATCCCATTACTTTAAGTTGGATGTGCGTGGCAAACAACAGCACAGAACAAGCAGATCAACGGGTATTGCACACTTTATCTAGAAAAGCATTTCTGTCCAGTATTGCTAAATATAACTCACATTAGCTCATACATATTTGCAAAGTTAACATGAAGTTTAAGCCATTCAACACCATGCTTTAAGCAGTAATTTAAAACATAAAACATTTTACCTTGTAATCTAACCTAACAGCAGATTCTGCTTGCTCTCATTTAGTCTCCCGTTGCAAATGAAACGGAATCACAGTGATATCTTTAAAACAAACAGAGAAACAGTTGGGGTTGTTGAACATGTGAGATGATTCCTGAGTGGAGTCTGGAGCAGCTTCTCTCCCTGGGGACTCAGCCCTGTGTGCAGAGCTCAGCCCTCGCTGCAGCCCCAGCAGCAGCAGCAGCACAATGTGCTCGAGCCGGAGGCTGACAAGGCACAGCTGGGAATCCTCTGCCAGCACTCACTGTTGCATAAGGAGCAGGGAAATGGAGCGTTTTCAAAAGAAACAACACAAAAAAAATGCGTGTTTTATTCTGTTCTGGTTTATGTATTTAGAACTTTCGTTTCCAAGTGGTATGAGTTTAATGTAGATTTATTGAAAATAATAAGATAAAATGTGTTTTGGCAGGCATAGCCTTAGCATAAAGACATTTATTAAAGTTAGAACTTTTTTCCTCAATTCATATTTTCTTAATCCACTCCTGCCCTTCAAGCCTGTCATCTATAAGCAGCAAACCTTTTTGTTGAAGTTTTACAGTGGAAAATGTTTCTTTTGTCCACTTACAGCGATGATTTCACTGTAAGTTGTAGCTTATGCGTGGAAAATAAAATGAGCAAAGCACTTTCCCTTCATTTTTTTTTCCTTTGTAAGGCTAATTACATCCTGAAACATGATCCTGAAGCAGAGCTCTGCAGAGCTGCAGTGAAGTTAGAAATCCAAAAAGGAGAAGTCAGTGTGAAGGGAGGGAGGGAGGGAATCATGGTACATTACCACAAATCCTTGGTGTGCCAGCAGAGCCTTTTCCTGCATCCCCGATACGGTGTCTGCAGAGTGTCCGGGTGGGATGAGTGGGATGGCGACTCTGCTGAGCTTCAGAAATGACACATTTACCTGGGAGACAGAGTTGTCTGAGCTCTTCTGGCATTAAAAATTTGTCGTTTCCTTCAACTCGTCCTCTGAGGAATATTTAGACAGATAGTCAAGGACTGGTATAACCATTGAGTTAACCATAATTGTTGGCCAGTATGTGGTGGAAAGATACTGGGAAAACACATTGTCTCTTAAAATAGTCATTCACTTCCTACTGTGCTCTGCTTGCAGAGGCAAAAGAAGAAATATTAAACTTTTATAGCTTATCTGGAGCTGTTTAAATGGAATGGAGACAGTCACACTTAACTAATGGGGATGGCATCTGAAAAGAGAGCAGTTTGGGGCCTGTGCTGAGAGCAGTGACCTGTAAAGGGAGAGTTGAACAGTTCTGGACAACTGGGGAAAAGAACAGCAAATTACATCACCTTCTCAGGGTTATGCATGTCAGATAAAACACTTGATGTGCTTAAATGACACTGCATTTGTTAGGGACAAAAGTGATGGCATTCACTTCGTTATGTATTTAAATGTGGCTTCTTATGCTTCTGATGCCTTTGTGTGTGTGGAGCTCTGGTTTAAAGCACCTGCTTTGGATGTGGCATCTCTGATCGTGAGTTCTAATAAATTGTTGAAGCTGGACTTCCTAGGTTATGTTCATCTCTGAATTTTTGAAAGGGCCATATCTTTCAGCAGCTTTCCAGAGCTGAGTAGGACACAGTCTTGTCTCCTCTGCTAGATCATACCATGAAAATCCTAAATCCCCTGAGCAGACTGAAGGATCTTTGAAGGTGTGAATGAATCTACACCTCTCTTAATGAGGGCAGGTTGAAAGAGTTGGGGCTGTTCAGCCTAGAGAAGAGAAGGCTTTGGGGAGACCTTAGAGCCCCTTCTAGAGCCTAAAGGGGCTCCAAGAGAGCTGGAGAAGGACTTTTCACAAGACAAAGGGAATGGCCTTAAGCTGAAGGAGGGCAGGGTCAGATTAGATATTAGAAGGAAATTCTTCCTGTGAGGGTGGTGGGACCCTGGCATGGGTTGCCCAGGAAAGCTGTGGCTGCCCCATCCCTGGAAGAGTCCAAGGCCAGTGACCCAAACCAGTCTGTGATTCACTGACTCAGTAAAAGTCCTGGAGGCATCACAGTTCTGGTGGTTTATCCATGTTTAGCCTCATCCGTTTTTAGCCTTCCTTTAAGCTGCCTGTCCCTCACTGTTCTCCTGTGTTTAATGTGCACAGCACGGTGAAGTTTCTCCTTTCTCTCTCTGGTGCCATTAAAATATCTGAACAAACTCCTGTTGTACTGAGCAAATAAATAATGTCAGCTGTTCTCCCTCTAATTACCTGGAGTCAGTGTGGCTTTGTGATCTCAGCAGAACCTGCCATTAGTATGAAGCAGAACATGCCTGGGAGGCCCTTGCTTATCTTCTTCTCAACTTCTGTTAATGAAGAAATAAAGACAATCTGAGGGATCTGCAAAGACACAGCTCCCTCTTCATGACAGTGGCATTGGACCTTCCTACAATGAGCAATAACACTTGGAAATTGTAGGAGCTGTTAAAGAGAGTGCCCCATGATGCTCAGAACCTGGAAGGTTTGGGTTTTCTTTAATATCAAAAATTAGTGTCTCAAAATGGGTATCATCTGCTGCCTTTTATTGATACTTAAATGTAAGTTTAACAATTAAATATGGGTTTAGTATTGTTATTTACGTTAAATGCTTACACACAAACTTGCCTGCCATAATAACTAAAGAAAAAATACTGTATATTCTGCTAAATCTTTCAACCAGGATGTCCTTGCAAATGATTTCAGACACCCCCAGCGCAGGCAGTTTGTGTTTGAGTGAAAACACTGCAGTGCCCCAGGGCTCTCACCCTTCCTGTGTCTGTGGGAATAGTTTGCTCCGAGAGCAGAGCAAGTGGCCAATGTCTGCTTCATGTGCAAGCACTTTCTGCCTTCTGTCCCACATGCAGGCCAGGCACTGGAGTGAGCTGTGCAAGGGGAATGTCCCAGTCTGCTGGTGTGGAATGGTCTCCTCTGAGCAGAGAACAGACACAGAGTAAGCACTGACTAACAATTAGAAGAACTCATTATTTTCTATCTTGGGGCAAACTGCCACTCATGTTCAGCAAATAGGATGTAAGAATGGCTGTGGAAGCCTGGAGCCTCTGGCATGGATTCTTCTGAAAATATAGGCTGATCTCTTTTCCTTGAAGTTGTTATTTGTAGAGGGACAAGGCTTTCTGTCTCACTTTGCTGAAATTATCCAGTGGAAATTATTCAAGGAAATCTTCAGACAGAAAGAGGGATTAGAATTCAAGTTGGCATCAGGCTTGTTTGTAGTGGTTACAACAGTTTCTCATAATATCTCTCACTGTACCTCTTAGATGGCAACCAATAGTGGAAAAGGGCTTTGGAGCAATTCAATACAGTTGAAATACATTTGTTTTCTGTCTCTTCCTCAAAAGACCCACTTTTCAAACATTGGTCTAAATCCCATTTCTGTGGATCCCATGAGTTAAGGCAGCAACACTCCTGCACCCCACAGTGACATAAAGTTGAGGTTTTTAAATTTTTGGCATTTCTAGTAATTGTTAGCTATTCACTATTCCTGCTGGAGTTTCCTGATCTATTGCCATATTAAGTAGAAATGAAATGAAGAAAGTATCTTTTAAAAACTATCCTTGGGGAGTGTATAAGAGCAAGTGTGCTTTTTGAGCACGTCCTATGAATATTCCTTATGTCCATATTGTGAGCAGCCTGGTCAGGGCAGTATGGAACAACAGGAGGATATTCTATAGCTTTAAATGTTCCAAAGCCATCCCTATGTTTAATCACTTTCTCTCATGTTTTCATTAATGCACATTTTCTTATGCCTCTGTTTCACTATGTTATTTACAGAAGGGCTGTGTTGAAGTTGGATCCATTATTTAATTTATTCTTGAAGCACTGATGAAAATATTGTTTCTGTGAGTCAAAAAACACACCCACATTCAGGAATTTAAAGCTATTTCTGCCTTGTCCAGGAACTGGAAGGAAAAGAGACAACAGTGAAAATTCAAGCAGTGGTTTGTTAACCTTTCAATGAAATAAAAGGATGGAATGATCTTTTAAAATTGCTTTACTCTTAGTTGTCACAATGAATCTTTGCAGTGGCTGGCTGCTTTTGATCAGAGACAAAGCTGAAACCCTAAACTTTGAAATTACTCATTTGGTTTGTTTTTTTTTAAATCAAACACAGGAGTTTATAGCTGGAAAAAAATAGCAATGGAGGAAAAAAACCTTTCTAACTGTTAAAGTCAGCACAAAACATGAGATGCAGAATTTGGGACTGGCAGTACAGGGCATTTCTGAAACCTACAACAGTTCCTGCATTCCTCACTGTAATCAGTGGTCATGGGTGTCCTTAAGGGGAAAAGTACAGGAAAAGAGAAAACGTTGTTGGTAAACCTTAAGAGATTTAAACACAGATTTTCTTCACATATCTAAAAATATTAACACTACATTGCAAAAAACATTGGGTGCTTCTTTAGGTGGGAATAAACCTAAAATTGCAATATGAGGGCTATGTAGCTGGGATCTATTTACATAAAAAAGCTTCATTTTCCGCTGTAGCTGTGTCCCAACTCCAGTCCTTCCCTGCAGTGAAGGGAATATCTAAAATATTAGCTCATTGTTCATTCTGACTGGTTGATTATTCGCATTGATTCATTAGGATTGACTTTCTGAGGGCACTGATTGTTGCCACACCTTTGTGCATCTGGGTTAGGTTTCCATTCACTCCCATGTTAGTGGTAGGTTTTTCTCATGTTATATCTAAAATGCCAATGAACAGACAGATGGAATTAATTTGTGAGGCCTTTCTTCAGAGCTACCTGAAGCTTGAGGCCAGTGTGTTTCACTTATTGCCTTTAAATAAGAGCATCAGTGAAGAACTTATCGAATTTTTATTATATCATAGCCTAGAGCCTGTTCCAAAGCACCTTGCCCGCCTACCTTGAATAAATACATTTCCCCTGTCCTTCTGTCTTTCCTTTCAAATAGAATAACTTCTCTTTTGGGGTTCAAATGGTGACACTTCCCTGTGTTTTGGGCAGTTATACTTCAGCTATTTGCTGACTCGTATTTTCCCAAAATGCTCAGGAGCTGAGTGAGTCTTCCCTGTGTCTCAAACAGCACAGTGGGTTTGGCCAGGGGCTGTTTTCTCAATGATGACCATTGTTATGATCATTCACATACAAAAGATGGAGCAACTGAAAGATTTTTGTCCTTGCCATTGGTCACAAAATATTATCTCTAATTTCTTCTGTTCTCAACCTTTGTATAAACTGAAGACTCTTTATACAGATAGTTTTGCATTTCTAGAAGTTTGTAGAGTTGGATCTCTATTTTGGTAAGCACCCATTGAATTATGGGAATGTAAATCTTTATCAAAGACTTTGTTCTGAGATTTTTCTGTCATTAGAAGCTTTTCTGTTCTGGGGAAGCCCCAGCACATTTCTAGTTTCATCCTGATAGATCTGTTGCTGCCCAGAAATACCCTCCAAGAGATTTTCCCTGTTTATTTTTGTCATAAAAATAGTTTTCTCATGTGAACTGCAAAGAATTCAGAGTCTTTCAAAAGAGGATTTTGAAGGTCCAAGGTACCTAAGCAGTTGTTAAGTTTCTAGCAGAGAGCCATAAGGCTCCTGTAGGTTTTGATTCATGCCCTGACATTGCTTCTTATATTCCATTTATTCTGTAGGAAAGTACATCATACCAGACCAAAGGGACAGTGTTTCTCTTAAGTAAAGACAGGACTATAATGAACATATAGAAAAGTCTGTATTTTAAATATAGAACATTTATATCACTTTATCTGTGTGTAAATACTGAAAACAGGTTGTTTAGAATTTATTAAAAATCAATATGTAATTATGCTAATGATCTTTCCCTACTTGTTTGCTCTTTTCATTTGTTCTCCATTTATTTGGTTGTGCTTGGTGACACTTTCAATTTCTAGGCAAAATGGCCAAAAGAGGGTTCATATAAAACAGTGCAAACTTCTCTAAAAAGAGGATGCATCTTTTTATAAACTTCTCATGTTTACTGTTGGCATCTTAGATTGTATCTGAAGCAATGTGAGAAAATGAGCAGTTGATCTTGGAGATAAAACTGTTGGTGTGAGATGTCAGGGGGGACACAGGGCTGGTTCCTGTGGCTTTCTGCTCGTATCGCTGTTGTTGATGCCTCAGATGTGTTCCCATTTTGATATTAAAGAGGAATTAATAACAGGATGCCTCTCCACTGAGACACTGTCTCAGGAAGGAGATGTAAACTGAGGACACAAATATTTTGAAGTATTTTAGTCAAAAAGAAGGATTTGTTGGCAGCTGGTACAAGAAGACACTTTGAGGAGAATAACAAAGTTTGCCTGTGGTTTCCTCCTAAATCTAACAATTAGTTGTCTTTGCCTGTTGATTCATGTTTTTCCCATTACAAACAGTAGCATCAAATGGTTTGTTTGGGTGAGTTAGTGGACAATGGCAAAAATTACTTGTACAGCAATTCTGTGAGAATCTGAAGGGGGGAATGGCAGGAGGGGTGTGGGTTTGTAGATGTATCTAAGTTATAAATGGATCTCTTAATACCATATTGCTATTTTTATGGTTATCACTTTTCGAGACATTTATAATTCCACAGTGCACAACATTCAGGGTAGAGTACGAGCTGAAAACACCCCATGAAGTGATCAGTTGCTCTGTGATCTGACCAACATTTGGGGCCAAAGGAGCTGTGCATTACCTGATACTCCAGCACAGCCCTCCCTTCATGAGGGAAACATTAAAAACAAGAAAACCCCTGTTTCTACAGGTTCTGTTGTTCTGGATGACTCTGTGTGTGGTGTATAAACACGTCTTGTTGAAGGAGAACATTGGCTTTGTTTGGACTTTTCCAAGAGCTCAGGCAGACCTTGTCAATTTACATTTTTATCGTAATTTCTATCTGCCCTTCCAATTACATCCTGTGTGTTCCCTTTCCTTTGCTAACTGGAGGACTCACCAAATGACCAAAGGAGGAGTTATTTCTGAAATACTGAGTTTTGTTTTCATGATACAAGATCAGGATGAAAAGTTTGGGGACATGGAGAGCACGAGGGGTTCCCTTGGAACTGTGTCATTCCTGTTGTGCCAACACGTCCCATCTGCTGTGCCCTTCAGTCGTGCACCATCCCCTGTGTAAAGGCACAGCCTGGGGCTCTTTGTTTCAAAACCAAGTCATTTCTTTTGCAAAATGGCAGTCTGGGTATAAATCAACCCCTACAGAATGGAAATATTGTTTAGTTGCAGTCGGAAGAACACCCAAGCCCTCTGTGAAGGTCTTGCCCCAAAACTCGCCGTGTCTCGGTGGCAGCTCAGCCCAGCCCGGCTCGCACAGGGCTCTCCCACCAGAGCTCCTTCCTCAGAAAGGGGACCCAGCCTTGGCACTGCTGCTCAGAGAGCAGCTCTGGGTGGAAGCTGAGCAGAGTTTTTGGGCTCCCTTTTGCCCGTGTCAGGGCTCAGGTGCTTTGGGAAGCCTTAGGGAGTGTCCTACTGCTGCAGGAGTTGCAGTGGAAGGTGTGACAGTAATGCTGGAGCTCCTGATTTACCAGGTTAGGAAATGCTGGGGAATAGGAAGTGGAGTAATGACTGAGGTGAGAGGGACCTTATTTGGGGACATCGTATTTGTGTACAGTAACACTGATTTGGTATTTCAGGGGCAGATTGGAGTGTTTGCAACAGCTCTGAGTGTGATTAACTTGTCTCCTCTTTATTAGTTGCTCATTTTTTTATTTTAAACAGTTTGCCTCTGTACTGCTTTGTTCATAATCCATTTACAGCACATCAGTTGCGAAGGAACTCGAGTTTTAAGTACCTGAAATGCTTTAATTGCCCTTTTTCCTTTTATGAGTGAATTTTTAAAAGATTTAGTTTGCTAAAACTAACTCAAAGCTTTGCCATAAAACAGGCCAACAACTTGCAAGGGAGTACAAGGTATTTTTTAACTAGCAAGTATTAAAAAGCTTTGATTAAAGCAAGCCATATTTTAATATAAGAATCATCAGTTTACCAGCACTTTGAATAGTATCATAAATTAAAATCACACTAGTCTATAATATACTATTACTGTATTTTAGAGCAGGCTTTGATATCTAATTCTTTAGGAATTGGACACAATGATCTTTATGAGTCCCTTCCAGCTCAGGATATTCTATTATTCTATGATTTATTTGCTACTTTTTCTATATTTCCTGGGTTTTACTTCTGTTACACAATATGAGTTATACAAGGGAGAAAACCAATTTGGTTTCAGGGGACATTTTATAAGGTCCATTCACAGTGAGTACTTTGATAACTGAATATTATGATATTTTTGCCTCATAGAAATTAGCAGGAAAGATCTTATGTGTTAATAAGGACTGAACTGTTAGACAGTAATTCGGAATTCACTGGGCCGTGGGATATGCTGGCAATGAGAAATATGATTTTGGAGGTCTAGGAGCTGTAGAGCTCTAACAGGAATTATTTTTAAGAGGCACAAATATGTTCATAGTCTAGACAGTGCTGCTTCTGCACTGGCAGGGGCAGCTGCAAGAACTGCAAGAGCCAATTCCAAAACAGAGAGAGGGGGAAATAGAAAAAGCCAAAGGTGAAGAATATGCTGGAGGCCTCAAACATCGTTCGCAGTGTGTTTGGGAAGAGTCATCCAGAGGTCTTTTTACAGCGGAAAAAATGATTATTGAAGTAATCCAGAACTACATTTTCAATAACAATATAGTGTTTGCCTTTCTTCTCAAATTTTTCCATGGGATTATCTGTGTGTACCTTACAGTTCCTGCTGTGAGACTCTGCTGGTCTGGAAATGGAGCCTGAGTGCATTAAAAGATATCCTTGTCTTTTTATATGAGCTGGGGATAGCTCCATGTTTAAAGTCTGGTAATGAAAATCTTCCTTTTGTCTGTTGCTTTAATTTCCCTTTCCTTGGGCTGTTTTTACTCCTCTTCCATTACTATAAAATATTTTGATCTTTGTTCCCTTGTACTTGCCCCTTTTTCCCCTTTATCTTTCTTTCTCCATTTTGTTGTTGTTCCTTCTCTCCTCCTCTTTCTCCACATACCTACAATTAACTCAAACATTGGATTTTTGGTTCTTCTCATACGGCTTTGTTGTTTGTCCTGTTAATATACCTGAAATAATCGCCGGTTCATTAATCACAGCTTGAATTAGAACTCTGGAAGTGTCACTTATATTGAAAGGGTATGATTTTAAAAAATCTTATTAATTATGGAAACTTGAGATGCTGATTACAAGTCGTCTTGGCATTTATTAATAGGCTGAATAGTCAATCAGCTCATGCAATTAGTTTGTCTGTCAGGCCATAAGGTCAGACCTGGAGGGCAGGGCATGCCCCTTTCCCAGAGCTGCTAATTCCACAGAGAAAAGGGAAATAGCCATGCCATGAGGTGCCCCTTCCTCACTGACAGCCCCTCTGTGGGATTGCTGAGTGGGACATGTTGGATCCAAGCGGCTCGTGGGTATTTGATGTGCTAATCTGACAGCACTGCAAAGCACACAGAATTCCAAGAGCCCTGAGGTCATTCCCCAACCTACATCCACAGTCATTCCACCCAGAGTCGCCAGGAGCTCGGGCCAAACAGTGGCATCTTGCCATGGGTTTGTGTGGAGAAGTCAGGAGCTGTGGAGAGGGTTTGGGGAGGAATTTGGGATGAGGGTTTGAGGGCTCCATGTGCTTCCTCAAACCCAGCCATGGGCGAGCACAGTCTGGTGCTCCAGGATCCACCTTGGGCATTATTCTCCGTCTCTGTGTGGGATTAGGACAAATCTTGTTACTGTTGAAATGAAAATTTTAATCTCACAGCAGGTTTATAGGCAGGAATGTTTGTGTCAGTTCACTTCCTTAGGGCTTCAAAATCACAAAACACCTCCACTTGAAAAACTGACCAAGAAAAAAGGGAAACTTTGAATATTAATTGATTTTCTTTCAGCTGGACTTTTACCAGAACAGAATGTGTTGTCACCAATGGGTTTGAAATGTTTGTGCAAGGCCAGCAATTTAAACTCAAATGATGAAATGCCTCAGGTTTGCATTGAGAGTGAAGGAGCTGCTCTGGCAGCTCCTGGGAGTATTATCAGTACTTTTTGTGTTGTCACAGTACCTAGCAATAAAACAAATATTTATCCCCACACATGGCAGAACATTCCTGGGGAGTGCAACTTTGGTCTTTATAACACAAATAAGGTGGAGCATAAGAATGTTTTTGCCTGGCAGCTGCTTGGGATTTGTTCTGCTGGATACACTAAAGGATTCTCATCACTGCCCCAGATTCCTCTGTCCTTGGCAGTACACAGATATTTGAGTCAAAATCATGCTTGTTATGAGGGATTCTGTCTAAGGGATAGCACAGACTTGCACATTGAATAGTTACAGGTTTTCAGTGTTCCTTAATTTTTCTTCTGTTTCATTTTATGGGGGGGTTACTGCTTTCTTCTTGAGGTCATTGGGTAGATCAAAGTTTGAGGAGATCTGACCATTTTTACAAACAGATTATTTATCAGTGGATTGACAACTTCACACCCTTGCACGTACAATAATTATTAAGTTGATAAATCTCTTCTTGTAGGTGTTTGGGTCTTCTCAAGAATATTTCCTGTGTCCCTCTTGTTTGTGCTGAGAATGTGTTTGGCAAACTGAAATGTCATGCTTTTGACAGCCAGATGTGAAGAACTGTATTTGGGGATTACATGGAAGGAATTCAGTGGGTTTAAAGCTCTCAGGGGCTTTGCAGCTGGCCCCGTTCCTGCCCTTGTTGAAAGCAACAGGCACTTTAGCATTTCATGTTAATATTTATTTTCACATAAGCAGCTGATAATTGTAAATAACCAACCAAATGAAAGCTACTGGGTGGCAAATTTTTGTGGAGTCTGTCCAAAATGTAGTGCTTTGTAGAACCATTACAGAGGAAAAGATTTCAATGTATCTACAGCATATGTTTTCTATAGGAAGCTTTGCTTTTGACCTAATGCAGATGTTAAACCTATTTCTGATGTCCAGGAAGAATGTTAATAATACTGCAGTGGTACTTGGGAAAGTGAACACTGATGTATACGAGGATGTATTTTACATACATCTCTCTGTGTATTCAAGGAAAAGTCTGGTCCTTAGGGAGGCTGGATAAATGGATATTGCTCTATTACTTGCAGTGGGAGTTGTGCTGTGGGCATTGCCATTCACCCACCGATATCAAACCTGGGTGGAGCTACAGGAAGGAGCCTGTCTTTATTCTTGAGTGCAAGTCACACAGGAGGGCTTTGTTTGGCTTTATGCAAAGCCAGGTTTGCCACTGGTGTTCAGTGAAGGTTGTGGGACAGCTACAGCTTTGTTGTGACATCAAGGGGTGGTCCAGGCAGATTTGGCAGATATTGATTGACCAAACCCCTCTCTGCTGTTGGACAGTTTGCTCCAAGTGACAAGAGATTGATTGAATAATCAGTTTATATCTCTTGGTGTGCTCATTTAAAGGGTAAACCGGCACAAGAAATGAACCCACCACAAGAGAGATTATAAGTCAGAGTTACAATTTAATGAAAGATATTACAATAAATACACTGGCACAAAGGGAAAACTGCTTCCAACTCACCAAAACCCAACAATATAACCCAGTGTCCTGGGGCACAAGCCCAAAGGGGTTTGTTAGCCCTTGTGCTGAGACCTGCGTTGTTCTCCTGAGTCCAAAGCAAGAGGAAATGAAGAACCTCTTGGTGCAGATGGTGGCTGTGGTCTGGTCGAGAGTGGTGGTTTCCTCCTGTCAAGGTCCTGCTGCTCCTCTGGATCCAACGACTTGTCCCAAGGTCTTCTTACCGTCACTTAAGTACCCTCAGAGAGCACCCAGTCCCTCCCCAGGACGGGGACTCACACAATGGGTGATTAACTCTGTGAGTCATGGGGTATTGGTGAACCATTGATGGCCCATTAACAGCCACACCCCCTCGGTCTGGGTGTGAAGGTGCTAACAACTCCCTCATCTGCTGCAAATGGTCCATTGTCCTTGGGAAATGAATAGAGGGGGGTAGAATACATAGCTTTGATCACCCCCACACAGTGATAACTGGTCCCACCTGCTGAACTAGGACACTTGGTGAAAATGGGTGTTTTAGATGTTCCAGGTGGCTCTGTGGACACACATGTCTTCACTAGATAAGGTAAATTTTGCCCACAAAGAAGCAAATGACTCTTCAGACTCTTTGAGAAAGGCAGCTCTCTAAGCTTGATTTGAACAGGACTCCAAAGACCTTTCCTATACCTGCTGTATTATTAATTGACAGTGTTAATAAATAAGTAATAATAAGTAAACTTTACTAGGCAGGTGTCTTCCTAGAGTTAACAAATCTTCAGTAACAGGACGAGTGGGCAACTGCTTCTTCTAATTGTATAAATGAATGGAGTTTTACTGTGTAGCAGCCATTCACTGACTTCTGTCCTTGACACTTCTCCCTCCCACCTGACCCACAATCAAGATGAAATAACCACAGCAGTGAGTGACCAACATAAACTGAGTATCTTCTCTGAAAACTTTTTCAATCCCTCTTTTTAAAAAAGTAGATGTGTAAATGTCTAACCTTGGGCTAATTTAGGTGTACTATATATTTTTTGTTGTGTCCTGTGATTTATTTTTTAAAGGAATCTGGCTACTTGAGGGAAAACTAACACAGCTTCAGAGCCAAGTCATTAACTAAGTTCAGATGCTTTTATTTATATTATGTTTAAATTCTGCTGTCTGGAGGAGCTTGATAATGTAAACTGTACAAAAGCAAGTTGGGTCACACTCGATAATCAACTTTTCTGGGGTGTTTCAAATCCAAGTTGCTTTATGTGATTCTGGACCCTTCTATTAAGACATCAAAAAGGCTTAGAGAGACTCTTGCAGCATCTTCTGTACAGAAAAAAATTTTAATGACCTATTAAGTATCTTGCTTCTGTTGTAATGGAAGAAAGCACAAACTTGGCTTAATTTGTGTCCTAAAAATGCCTTTCCTGCAGTCTACTTCCTTCAGATTATTAAAAAATTGGCTCACGATTATTTCTTCCCAAATTGTTGATACTTCATGCTGTTCTGCAATATGACATCTTTTTTCCTTTCATAACTTTTCATCTCTGTTTTGTCCTTGGCAGCTCAGGGTCTTTTTTGCTAAATTAGGCATTTCTCCTGATTTCCACAGGGTGCTTTATACAAAGTTTATCAGCAAGAAGTATTTAATTACACTGAGCTGCAGAGGGAGGGCAGGGGGTCCAATATACAATGTAAGGCAATCTAGTATGTCAGTAAAATTGTGGAGGAAGAACAAAAATACTGAGCTCTGCTGGGTTCCTGGCAATTTCCACCCAAATCAATGCCCAGGTGCAGTGTCACTGCTCTCCCACAAGATCCAAATCCACTCACATTCCCTGGAATTGGAGCCGTGCCCATACGAGTGCAGGGGGTGGCTCTGCAGCCTCTCAGTGCTGACACAGTGCATCTTAAAACTTGAATAAAATGGCAAAGAAGCCCTAAAATTTTAAGCTAGAGAAATGGGGAGTTTAAAACTTTCATGAAGGAGTGGAAATCTTTTGCCTCTACAATTTCAAAGGGAAGGACTGGAGAGAAAACTTGTCTCTTGCCCAGCAAGGAAAAAGTAAAGAAAAAGCATCTGCAACTTCTGTGTTCCCTTAAGTGATCATAATCTACTCCTTCCTCTTCTTTCCAAGGTTTCATGTTCATTTAATTCTGTTTTTCCTCACAAAAATAAACCCCTAGTATGTATTTTAATTTATTCCCAATCTGCTGTAATTAAGTTGCAGATAAACACATGGTTACCATCTGAGAGAGTGATACTGAAAGGAAATGCTTTATAAGAGACACGGTATTATGTGTTCTTGGGCCTTGGTGATGCTGGTTTGGCTCTTCTGTTCTAGATCCAATCAAGAAAATACAAAAAGTATGGAAAATTAATAGCCACATTGTGAACATAGCGACAAACTGAATCATGTAGGACCGTGGCTGAGTCAGGCATGAAAAATAATAATGTTTTGGAAATGCCAGAGAAGGAAAATAAATGGCAATGGAAATAGAGCAGGGGCCAAAAAGGAGAAGCTGCAATCAGAGGAAGATGAAAAGGAAGAAAGAACAAAGCAAAGGAACTTCCCTGGCAGTTTGTGGAGGCTCCGTGGGTTTGGGGCTGGGGGGGAGTGGCTTCCAGTTGGTTTCAGATACTTGTGTGGAGCATTGGCTTAACTTTGAGAGGCAGATCTGGGTCTTAGCAAAGTGATCAGTAACTCAGGAGTTACAGACCTGAAGGTGTAAAAGCAGGTGGCTGCAGAGCAGCTTTTACTGGGCATGTTCTACAGGAGAAACCAGGAGTGTCCTGAGCCTGGGAGGAGACTTTGGGAAATGTTTTCTGCAGAGATTTGCCCTGTTCAGGGTGACAGTCAAACTGTTATTTATAGACTCATAGAGTAGTTGGGGTTGAAAGGGACTTGAAAGATTGACTGGTTCCACCCCCTGCCATGAGCAGGGACACCTCCCACTATCCCAGTTTGCTCCAACCTGGCTTTGGGCACTTCCAGGGATGGGGCAGCCACAGCTTCTCTGGGCAACCTGTGCCAGGACCCCACAACCCTCACAGGGAAGAATTCCCTCCAGATATCCCATCTAACCCTCCTTCTGGCACTGGGAAGCCATTCCCCCTCTCCTGTCACTACTTGCCATTCTCAGACTTACTCATAGGCCCTCAGCTCTGCCCCCCAAGCCCTCCTTTCCTGTACTGAAGAGGAGTCACTTCGTTAGTGCCACTGGTGATTTCGGCTCTCAGAGCAGGGGCTGAGCCGTGTGAGCTGAGCTGGGACTGCCACGCAGACAAAACCACTCTGCCATTGGGCTCCTCTCGCTGCCAGCCCTGCCCTTGGTGCCGGGGACAGTGGCAGTTCTGGGTGATCTGCATCACTCACATCCCCAGCAGGGCTGCCCTACCCAGGCAACGAGTTCCCTTCGATGGGAAGGTGAGAGCTGTGTTTATTCTGGGACATAATTACGAGTGGTGAGGCCTCCCAAATCCATCCTGCAAACACAGGGTTTCTGTGGGGTGTAATTTAGTGGAAGGGGGGAAGCACATTATATTTTTTGGTTACAGTTCCTCTAATTGCACAAAATGAGAAACTTCATGGTGATTTTTATGATCTGAACTTCCAATGGGCCATTCTTTGAATACACAAAGATATTATAATTCTAGCCCTTGCAAAGGATTTTTCAGTGCAGACATTAAAATATATATATAACGTGCAAGGACATGTTTATAAAATGTTTCTTTTTATAATTCTATAATTTGTATTTTATTGTTTGACAACCGGTTTTATAAAGGTTTTTCTTCTGCAGTAGTAGATGCAATTGTTTCCATAGCTGTAATTTATCACATATCCCATTGCTTCAAATAGGTATTTTCACTTACCCTAAAGTAACAGCTCTGCCATCTTCACCAGCATGTGGTAAGGATATGATGGAAGTTGTTTGTGGGTTTACACTTTAACTGAGATTTAGTTAAATGCACCCTTTGCCTCCTGCCAAGACCTTGGGTTACACCATTGCCATCTTTCAGGCACAGTCCAAACTGAGTTTGTCCTCTCAAATCCCTGGAAAGTGGGGCTGAAGAAGCCCTTGGGACACCCCACTTGAGCATCTTCCACTGGGACTTGTTGTTTGGACACAGAACTTCCTGTGGTGCTGATGCTTCAGCAGTCCCTGTTCCCACCATGGATATTTGGGGTTAGTCCTGCAGACAGCAGACCTGGTCAAGCAGGGCTGTGTTGGTTTGAGGTTCCCTGGTGTTTCTGTGTCTGTTGCTCAGCTTGAATCTCATGAACCGCTGGCCAGTAGGTAACACAGCCCTCCCTGGAGCATCAGTGCTGTTAATCCAGCAGATGTGGGGCTCAGCTGTGCTTCAAAGCCGAGTGTGAGCACCATAATGAGTTCTGAAACATTTGTACCATTTGAAGCATGAGGAGATCTGTGCATGGGAAGAGGCAAGAAAGGGCGTTCTGCATCTTGTGGAATTACTGTAAAATTGAAGTGCAGAAAGGGGAGTTGATCAAGTGGGGCTTGGGCAGTTCTGTTTGAGAAATACAGACACATTCTGTGTTACATCGAGTGTCTCTAATGGTCTTCGTGTTTTACTGTGGAGGGAAATTAGAATGGGAGATCTTTTTTGAACCCAGGTATTCAAGTTATTTGTAGAATTCTATATCAGCAATTATGTGATGTATTTCGTACTCCAGTTGCACATTTTGTGGCACTTGGAATGTTTTAGTGGTGGACTTGGCAGTACTGGGTTAATGGACTGGGTGGTCTTAGAGGGCTTTTCCAGCCTTCACAATCCTTGAAGTTCTGTCCTGAGCTCTTATGATGGACAGAGAGAGATCAAGCAAGGAGGGGGACACTGATTCCCAAAGTGTGCTATGCTGGGATCCTTCCATAACTGGGATGCTGATAAACTTCCTTCCTGTAGGAACTAAAATAATTAAACAAATTCTGACTCAGAGTGAGGTCCCAGCTCTGAGTTAGGGAATAGTCACAGCATTGCTCCAAGTACAGCAGTCCCCAGAGGGACCTGTATTTATCTGGGCTCACACAAGGCTTGGGAAAAGAAGAATTACAAATTAATTTCTCAAAAAGTAATTGCTGCACTTACTTTGATTTGACAGTTTGGTGATTGCTGCTTTTAAGTGTCTGTGGGACTTGATTGTGGTGACTGTAAAATTATTCCTATTATTGTTACCTGAGTTAGTTAAGTTAAAATCAGCCTGTTGCTAAATCCAGGGAATGAGCCTGCTGGAGAGCACGGCTCAGAATTCAGGCCAGGAGCCACTGGGGATGGTGTCCCACGGGATGGTGTCCCACGGGGTGGTGTCCCATGGGATGGTGGCACTGGAGGGACTGACCTGCTCGTTTGCAGTGGGAGCAGCTCAGGGGCACAGCAGGGGATTGTTTGGTGCTTCTGGAATTTACTCAGGTCATTTCTGGTGTTCTGCAGTATCAAGAATTTTCATCATTTTCACAAGTAAGTTCAGAATCAGCACTAAAAGTGAACTGTTGCTCCAGCTGGGAGCAGGGTTGTGTGTTTTCTTGCTAAGTGGGTCAGAAGCAAATTTATCTCCTTTATCACGATCCCTGCCTTGCTGGTTTTGCTTTGCATTCATAGCCATGGCTCTTCACCTGAGTGACCTAGGACATCTTCCTTAGCAGAGATTTGGTGTGCAGAGAACTGCAATGCAGCTCCAAACAGCTGGGGAATAATACCTTTTGGTTAAAAATAGCCCCTGCAATTGCACTCCCTGGGCTGGTTCTGTGTGTGTGTGTAAAATGTATCCTGGGAGCACGGGAAGGCTGAGCATTCCATCACTGTGGGCCCTTTGGTTTGAGACTGTTCCTGTTTGAGTCAAAAGTTCCCATCAGATTTGCTGCTTGGACTTCTGAAGGAGCTGGGAAAACGATTTCCGTCTAGGAGTAATAATAGCTTGGGCTTTTGGTTTTGATCATAAACTGACATTTAAAAGTCATCTGAGGGAAGATGTCTCTTGATTAAAGTCAGGTTTTGTTTAATGCAATTGTAGCTGATCTCTCCCATATGGTACTGGGTACTTAATGGGATCTCTTTCCTTTGCTTTGAGTCCAGTTCACAAGATCCCACAGGAGTTCCTGACTTTCCCAAAAGACCTTTCAGTGGATCAGCTAATTCTGTTACCCTGGTCATTGCTTGGCTTTTCTTTTCCCCAGGGAAAACTTGGGAAAGTTGCTCAGCAGAGAAGATGAGGTGATAATGTGGTATTCAAAGAGTGTTTGGAATTGCAGTTCTGTGTGTGTGCCTGGGGTTCGTTGCATCCCAGATCCCCACATTTTACCTGTGGGATTGAGCCATTGAGTTTTCATGTGGAATATAAAAGGCATTGTGTGACTGCATTTCCTGGGGTTTATTCCCAAAATTGGCAGTGTTTAAGGTTGGTTTTTAATCCTGGGTGCTTTGCTTCCTGCTCCTGCCAGGTGGTAGTCGTAAGGAGCCCTCCTGAGGTGGGAACAGAGCCAGGATCCTCACACAGATCTGAGCCTGGAGAGGCTCTCAGGGCTCAGGTTTAGCAGAGAGAGATGTAGGTATTTGTGGTTTGGCTTTTTGTGTGTTTTGTGGATTGCTAAAATATGACCTTTTCCGCTAAAAGGCTGGATCTTATCCCAAATCCTGTGGATTCCACACAGGATCGGATTCTCCCGGTGTTGGGGTTGGTGACATTTCCAGAAGGCACAGATTAACTCCTGTCTGTGTGCAGAGCCCACCGGGGCACCCTCCCTTGGCCAGGTATGGGGAGCTTTGCCACAGAAAACCACACCAGGATTTCCTGGAGTGGCCTCTGATTTCCACGTGACATAAATACCACCCACCAGGTCACAGCAGCTCCCAAAAAAAGCCCTGGGAGCGTTTCAGTGTTTTGAATTGTAGTTCTTATCTCGTTCCTCTGGTCTCTTTTCTCTGGTGATTCCCAGAGGTCTCGGGGTGGGTGGATGAAGTGCTTAGCTATGGATATTTGGGATCTCTTGTACATGAGGAATACAAGAGCTGAGTTCCAGAGAGAAGCTAATCCTGCATTTCTAGTATGGGCAGCTTGGAACTAAAGAGATCAGTGGATCCTTCCCAGGCCTCTGACACCAGGCAAATGGAGGCTTGTAATGGATATTGAGAAAGAAAACCTGGAAAACTGGTTTTGTCATCAGAAGGACATCATTCCACAGGGAATAAAGCTGGAAGAGAATCCCTGCTCTGCTGGGCAAGTGTCACTGTCCTGCTCCATGTTGTCCCTTCTGTGTCTGTGTTCCCAGGATAGATCCTGGTCATTATCCCCACAGCAAATACAGCACTGGACACTGGGTAGAAATTAAAACTGGCAAATTCCATGTGTTTTATGTCATTTGGCTCGTTCTGCACAGCCCCCCTTCAGTTTGTCATAAATCCCTAACCCAGAGCAAGGTCACATCTGGTAGCGATTTCCCTCTGCCAGATGAGGCGCAATCCCATCAAACCGGACTCATTTTCTCCAGTGCTGCTCCACGATGAGCTCCTGCTCCTTTTCCCTGAGACCTGCTGCCTGCCCCGGGACTTCTGTGAGATGATTCAGGCTGAGAGACTTTTCACACCTTATAAACTGCAAGTTTTGGAGCACAGCTTTGTGTCCAGGGCATGAGGCAGGACAGGCAGGGCACAGTGCTGGAGTCTGGGCTGTGGCTCCGTTCTGTCCCTGCAGGACACACGTTGTTCCTCAGTGTTTGGTGTCTGAGCATCCCCTGAGGTTTGGAGCAATCCATCACCTTCAGCACCCACACCGAGCTACAACTCTGCTCTTCCTTCATGTGCTTTTAACCCAGTTCTGGCAAAGGTTCTCTGTGTAATTCAAGATGCACACATTGAACAGTCCAATATCAGAAGGACTGGTACAGTAATGGAGCAACAATCAACCTTTGCACGTTGTAGTAACAGGAAACAATTCCCAGTGATAGGGAAGTTTAATAGGAGTCAGTTTGAGCACGTTTCCATGTCCTGTATTTTGGTATCAGTGCTTAGTTTGGTATCTCATTTGCCTTTATTACTTTGTGTGACCCTCTAAAAAGGGTACCAGTCAGGTTCCTTCCCTCACAGAGGGGAGGGGGTGACATGGAGATGTATTATAATGTATTATTAAATCAAATAAACAAACTTAGTTTAAAAGAAGTGTTCTTTCCAGGTTTCCTTTGTCTTGCACAAGGAACTGTAAAAAAAAACCAGGTCAGAATTTCAAACCGTCAGTATTGTTACACTTAACTATTACTGTTACTATCATGAAATCCACTGGGCGTGGGGGGCACTGGCTGGAAACCACCTTGCCTTGTGATTTTTGTGACCCACTTTGAACCTTTTTATTCACAGGCCCAGTATCCTGAGGTCGTGACCCTTCCAGAGGGACTGCAGGGAGATTGTATCATCCTGAGGAACCCCAAACTTTCTGGGTAAGCCAAAAAATGCATGTCCTGATTGATACAGCCCAGGGATTGCACAGGCAGGGCGGGAGGTGCAAGGGATCCCAGTCACATCCCAGCAAAGCCCAGCTCCTTGGTGTCTTGGCATTAAAGAATGGAAAGAAAATGGCAGTAATTGTGGAACTGGAAGCAACTCTGGCTATGCTTTTCCATTGTTTTAGAAGGAAATCCATTAGCTGAAGGAATTACTGCTCTACCAGGCTTGTGGGATTTGTTTGGGCTCCCTGTGGGCTGTGTTCCAGCAGGTTTGGTGTTTTCAATAGAGAAAAATATCCTTGAAGTTACATGTGAGACAATATAATTATCACTGCCAGGAGCTCTGTAAGGGCCAAGAAAAATAACTGTTCTGTGGGGACCAGACCATTCCCTTCGCGTGTTACATCTTGCTATAACGTGCTTTAATTCATATGGAAGTTGAGCACAGCTCCCTCTGTCCTATTTGTGTGTGGAACTAGCAAATAAACCCTAATAGACGGTGCTGTCTTGGTTCAGCCAAACCTGCTATTTCAAACTAAATGCTTTAATTCTGGGTTGTTGGAATGAATTGTTCTCAGGCCACCAGGGTTAGGGAATAACCTGCTTTATTTAACACTTTCTCTGTCACCAGGTGCCAGTTCCATTACACACAGACCCTCTCACCCACAGTCGTGAAACACAAGAATTTAGAAGTCATTCCAGTGGGTTTGTAGAAACCAGACTGGCATAGGAATTTGTTTGCAGAATCCTAGAACATGCTGTGCACAAATTCCCAAAGGATTTGTAACAATCAAATGGCAAAAGGCTGACAAATCACATTTCAAGGAAACTTTTACAGTTGTGATGGTTCAAACAGCATCAAGAAAGGGGGACCTTCCTCCTCAGGGTGATTTGCTGTGCAGATCAGCTTTGGAAGAGAAAGCCTTACCTTCACTAAGGAATTCTAGACTTGGGGGGGAACAAAGATGCAGTAAAGAAGAAGGGCAGTTCTAAAGCAGCAGATCTGCTCTGGCTGTTTTTCCAGACCAGCCTCCTGCCTCACTGTTACCTTATTGTTCTAATACACCCAGAACAGTATCAGGGTGGCCCTAATTCCAGCACATCACCATTTATCAAACACCTCTGGAACAACATTCTCACCCTGTGTCTGAGCCCCAGGTGCAGAAATCACAGGAAGGGCTAGGCCAGGAGACACTCAGAGCTCTCCTTTGCCTTCCTCTCTTACTTTTGCCCACTGCACTGTGCAAACCATTCATAAGAGACAAGAACCAAGGGAAAAAAATCCTTGAGGCTGAAAATTTGGTCCTCAGCACCTTTCCTTGTCAGCAGATTACTGGTTTTCCTCTGTTAATTAAATGTTACTGACTCCTAAATCCAGAGATGGGGAAGTTGAATTACATGAGGTGACTTCTGTTGGAGAGCAGGAGTGCTCTGAAGGAACCTCAAAGACAGTGCCCTGGTTAACCCTGAACTGACCTTCCTGTGCTCCCGGTCCAGGTTAGAACTAATGATTGTTTGGAAGATCCACCTGGATGAAGAAGGGACAACTACACCTGTCCTGGACCTGCTGACCAAAGTGCCCGAGCAAGGTAACATCAGCCACTTCAGGGACTGTTGGGAGCCCTCAGGCAGCAACCAGGCCCCTCTGGGCCAACAGCCCCTTGGGTAACACAGAAACCCCCCTCACAGAGCCCAGCCACGCACACAGACCCCAGTGCAGCAGCAGCTACACCTCCCCTCCTGTTTGCTTTCCAAGGGTTACAAACCATGTCTGGGTGAGGTGCTTCACCCCCCCTGGTGCACCTGGGAAATAACCTCCCTGTCCTGTGTCTCCTGCAGTCCTGCAGCAGCAGCAGAGGACGGGAGTGGAGAGTGTCCCTGCCCAGTTCCGGAGCATGGTGCTGCTCCTGGGGATTGAGGCAGCCGTGGAGAACCTGATCAAAGTGGTGGCATGAACACCAGCATCACTTACACCAGGTAGCAATTTCAAAAGTAGTTTTAATTAAGATATTGTGTTACACGGTCTATAATTTTATTGAATATAAACATTAAGTTATTTTCCATTTAGAAACCATGCTCATAAAACATGCTATCTGTACAATTATGGCACGTTATATATAAATTGTCATGACATGAAAATAAATACAGCCATTTAAATACAAAAATGCCAAATAAAATAGTTACATGTACAGAGTGATTTCATTATAAATTTATCTTTCTGAATCATTAATGTACCAGAGTGGTTTATCTTCTTAACATTTTCTAGATACCTGGTGTCCTAGTTCAGCAGGTGGGACCAGTTATCACTGGTGGGGGTGATCAAAGCTATGTATTCTACCCCCCTCTATTCATTTCCCAAGAACAATGGACCATTTGCAGCAGCTGAGGGAGTCGTTAGCACCTCCACACCCAGCCCGAGGGGGTGTGGCTGTTAATGGGCCATCAACAGTTCAACAATACCCCATGACTCACAGGGTTAATCACCCATTGTGTGAGTCCCCGCCCTGGGGGAGGGACTGGGAGCTCCCTGAGGGTACTTAAGTGACGGCAAGAAGACCCTGGGACAAGTCATTGGATCCAGAGGAGCAGCAGGACCTTGACAGGAGGAAACCACCACTCTCGACCAGACCACAGCCACCATCTGCACCAAGAGGTTCTTCATTTCCTTTTGCTTTGGACTCAGGAGAACCACGCAGGTCTCAGCACAAGGGCTAACAAACCCCTTTGGGCTTGTGCCCAGGACACTGGGTTATACTGCTGGGTTTTGGTGAGTTGGAAGCAGTTTTCCCTTTATGCCAGTGTATTTATTGTAATATCTTTCATTAAATTGTAACTCTGACTTATAATCCCTCTTGTGCGGGGTCCATTTCTCCTGCCGGTTTACCCTTAAACCAGCACATTTTTGGCACCCAACGTGGGGCTCGAGAGAGAAGTCAGAATTACAA